>JAJPUD010000321.1:51866-115180 GCA_023553655.1 Myrmecobius fasciatus
GAAGGGAGGGAGGGAGGGAGGGAAGAGAAGAAGGGGCAGCTAGATGGCACAGTGGATAGGACACCAGATCTAAAGGCAGGAGGATCTGAGTTCAAATCTGACCTCAGACAACTTAACAACTTACTAGTTGTATGACCATGGGCAAGTCATTTAACCCCTATTTCCTCAACAGCAACAAAAAAAAATTAAAGAGGGGAAGGAAGGAAGAAGAAAAAGAAGCAAAGGAAGAAGAAAAAGAAGCAAAGGAAGAAGAAAAGAAGTAGTAGTAGTAATTGTTATATTGTTATTGTCATTGTTGTAGTTGTTGCTTCACAAATCGTTCTTGCTCACAACATAAACTCTCTCAATTTACCTTAAGTAAATAATCCACTCACTTTTTTTTCAAGCTATGATCTTTAAATTAATGACTTTTGGACTCTCTTTTTCACTACAGGTTTAATTCTCTCATCACTTACAGTGGTTTCCAAGTGACTAGTTCATCACTAGCTTGAACTTAATATAGCAGAAACAAGACTACCTTTTCGTATTATCAAATCCTATACTTCTCAACAACCATCAGGTTCCCACAGACCCAAATTTTCCCATAGAACCCATGCATTACATCATATCCCTACTATGTGTAATACAGGCCTGGTATAGCTTTCAGGGACCTGCAATTATAATGAAAGATCTCTATAATTCTTTGCCTCCAAGATTTTAAGTTGAGTCCAATTGTACGCTTTTTTGAAAATTAACAGTTTTTAGTTATCATGATGAAGAGTAAAAAAGAAAATGTTAAGTGAGAGAACTACAAAAAATATATTTAAAAATGGAATCGCACCACAAGATACTGGCACAAGAGAAAATTAAAATATACTTATTATTCTTATACTTGTTATCTTTTTTTAAAAAGCTAAAATATAATACAATTTTCCTAATTCAATTTCTAAACAAAAAAAAAGTTGATTACATTTTTGCAACATATTCTCAAAGCTAAAATCTACCCTTTCCCCCTTACTATGCCCATAGTTTCTTCCCAACCCATTGGGGCACAATGATTGACGTGCAGATATGCAGAAATGCTGTGATCTAACATGTCCAATTCAATATATACTTTTTTCAGCAAAATAGTGTTAAGGACGGACACTGGGAGAGATTCAAAATTTAAAGAAGATATGATCTTGATATGGAACTTACAGCTAGAGGATCTAATACATGCACAGATAATTATAGCAGAAAATAAAACATGAGAAGAACAAAATTTTAAGTGGAATCTAAAGTGATCAGGTCATATGGTTCTCTTCAACAGTGAGGGGATTCAAACCAGTTCCTATTGTTCAGCAATGAAGAAAGTCATATGCATCCAGAGAGAGGCCTGTGAGAATTGAATGTGGACCACAACACAGCATTTTAACACTTTCTGTGAATATTTGCTTGCATTTTTGTTTTCTTAGGTTGCTTTTTTTCTCTTTCTAGATCTGATTTTTCTTGTGCAGTAAGATAACTGTATAAATATGTATACATATATTGGATTTGTCATATAATTTAACATATTTTACATGTATTAGACTACCTGCCATCTACAGGTGGGGGTGAAGGGAAGAAGGGGAAAAATTTGGAACAAAAAATTTTGCAAAAGTCAATGTAGAAAAATCACTCATATATTCTATAAATAAAAAGCTTTAATTTTTTTAAATGAAGTTAAACAGGAGTGAAAAAATACAAAGTGATCAGGTCATTAGCAGCTTTGGGGATTAAAAAAGCCTGCCTAAGGGAGAATGACACTCAAATTGGTCTTTTAAAGGCAGGAACCAAAAGGGTAAAGAATATATTTTAGGCATAGGAAACAGCAAAACCTAAAGCAAAAGTATGGTAATATATAAGAAACATAGAGGGGGTGGCAAGTAGTCTACATAGTAGAGACCATGGAGTTCACAAAGGGGATCATTATGAAATAAAGCAGAGTAGTTAAAGTGTTGCCAGATTACAGAGGCCCATGAAGGCCAGACAAATGAATTTGAATTTTTTTGTTAATCAGTAGGAGTCATTGAAAAGTTTTCATCTGAAGAGTTGAATGAGCAGATTTGGGAATAGAGAATAGCATTGGGAATAGCATAATTGGAAATAAAGAAGATTGTTATTTAGGAAAGTTTGAAGGAGTAAGAGGATCAAGATTAGGGGTAAGATGCATATTATTGGATCATGCTAGCTATGCTATACTGGATGAGGGCAGTGGTCACAGAGAGTAGGAGACAGATAAGAAGATATTATGTTAGCTATGGGGCCTGGTAGCTAATTGGGAATGAAAGATAAGTCAGAATGAAGAATCCAAAATAACATCAAGGTTTTGACCATCACAGACTAAGTTAATAGAGGAGCCATCATGAAAAGAAAGCCACAAAGACTTAAGTCAGGAACAGGTGTGGGGAGAAAGAAAATAACCTTTTTGCTTAATTTTAGGTGCTACTGGGATGGATATCAAGATAGAAATGTCCTATAGGTAGTTCAAAATAACACCAATAGTTTGAACATCAGAAACTAAGAGAATGGTGGAGTTTCTGACAAAATACTGAAGTCAGAAACAGGTGTGGATAGAAAGAGAATAACCTTGATTTTGTTCTTGCTTAGTTTGAGGTGCTAATGGGATGGATATCAAGATAGAGATACCCTGTAGGTAATTAGAAATATGAGTCAGCTCAAAAGAGTAATCAGGTCTGGAGAGAAAGATTTACTTCCAAGAAGTAAGAGTTGAAACCAAGAGATTTCTCAAGAGAGAGTATAATGAGAAAAAAAGCACCAAAAACAAAACTTGGGGGAAACTCAACCTCAAGAAAAAGAAAAGGGTATGGATTAGAGAGGATTAACTGCAGAAGCAGAAGGAAAAGCATGAGAATATGGTGTAGGCCAAGGGAAGGGAGTATATATGAGTGGATGGTCAACAGTATTAAATGTTACACAGATATCAAATAAGATGAGAAATTTTAAAAGGTTACTGAATTTGACAATTAGAAACTCACTGGAGAAAACAGTGATAATACCTTAACTAATGAATTTTAGTCTACATAGAGTTTAGGAAAAAGAAAAACCAAATGTTAGATTTTGGTTACATGTTTCCAACACTATCCAAGGGATATTCCTATTATAATGACCCATACCACTGATTAGGATTAGAAAGTCTTGAGTGCAAAAGAATAATTTATCAAGATGTCAAAGCTTTAAAGAAATAATTCTTTATGAATCAAAACTCTCTTTGCTTTATTTCTGTTTACTAAAGAACTTTGTTTTCAATGATTGTTTTTCTAAGAACTGCTCTAGAGAGTGTTCTGTC
Organism: Myrmecobius fasciatus; assembly: GCA_023553655.1. NCBI lineage: Eukaryota > Metazoa > Chordata > Mammalia > Dasyuromorphia > Myrmecobiidae > Myrmecobius > Myrmecobius fasciatus. Next base: position 55,174 of record JAJPUD010000321.1, read on the forward strand.
CAAATAACCAGAACCAATTACTCTGTCATTTTTATCTCCTCTTATAAATTAATAAACCAGCATTCTGGTTTATATCATCCTCTTATGAGTTGACTTAGTATGACTCAGCCCCTCAGAATCTGATCCTCCCTGCATGAATAGATAAAATCAAATTTGTAGACTTGCATCTAGATTCATATTGACTAGTAAGGAGCAGATCCCTGGGAGGCCCTGCCTAAGACAAGCAAGGCTCATTCTGTCTGCTCACCAATTCACTACCATCCTGCAAACTCACTCATTAGACACTGTAGATTGGCATCTTTTCTAGAGTTTATAATCTCATTGAGCTGTTCAGGAGACTAAAAGATTTAGTGACTTGCTAAAATCACATAGCCACCATCTAGGGGAGGGTGGGGACTAAAGGGGGAAAATTTGTAACAGAAAGCTTTGCAAGGGTCAATGTTGAAAAATTACCCATACATATGTTTTGCAAATAAAAAGCTTTAATAAAAAATAATAAAATAAAATAAAATCACATAGCCAAAGTGTGTCAAAAGAAGAACTTGAATTCAGGTCTTCTTGGGTCTGAGGAAAAGCTCCCTACCCTCTCCTCTATACTATAATATGTTTCCTATATGAATTGAATTAAACTAATTAAGCTTCTTGAAGCCAAGAAGCTGTGATTTATACTACTTTGAATGCCTCATGGTAAAAGTGACCAAGATATATGATTTGCTCAAGAAGTTCAACAGTGCTTTGTTATTGTTCCATCATTTTTCAGTTGCATACAATTCTTCATCACCCCATTTGGGGTTTTCTTGGCATAGATATTAGAATGACTTGCCATTTCCTTCTCCAGACCATTTTACAGATGAAGAAACTGAGTGACTTATTCAGCATCACCCAGCTGCTAGAACTTGTCTGAGGGCAGAATTGAATACAGAAAGATATGTTTTCCTGACTCTAGGCCCAGAACTTTATCTACTGGGCCACCTACCTGTCCTAGCTGTTGTAATTATTTTAAAATAACAAGAATAATAAACTTCTAGTTTTTAGAAAAGTACATTTATGTTTACAATATAAAATAAGCCTCCATACTCCCATTTTTGCATCTATAATTCCAAAAATAAAGTATTATAACTTCAAATTAATGGCAGAGATCAATACCTAACAGATTCAGATGCTTCATATCATTAGAATGCTTCATAAATTTAATCCCTGAAACAAGTGATATGAATACAGAGTATGTGATATGTTTTTATTTAAATATCAACATAAAGGCAGAATCATCTTGAAAGCAAAGTACATTTTTTCATTCCTTATTGTTCTGTCATTTCAGACATGTTTGAAGCTTCAAGAACTCATGTGAGGTTTTCTTGGTAAAGATAATGGAATAATTTGTCATTTCCTTCTCCAATTCATTTTACAGATGAGGAAATTGAGGCAAACCAAAGTCATACAGCTTTTAAGTATCTGAGATCAGGTTTGAAGTCTGGGTTTTCTTGAATCCAGACCTAGCACTTACTTTATCCACTGTGACACTTAACTGCCCTCTTCTACCCACCCCATTCCTACCTCAAAGATTCTTTTTTAGGATATGGATTTAAATTAAAAGACACAAAACTTGACCTCAAACCCCAAACACCCCATAGTTTGGATCTCAATGATAATTCTACTTTGCATGGTATTCATTAAAGAAAATGCCACTAAGCAAATGTGCCATCACAAATGATGCTAATCTGAAATCATTCTTACAATCGATATTTAATTATCTGTGGAATTCTCTACTGACAAATCTAACTGGAATATTCTTATTCACATTAATACTGAAATTGCTCAATTGAGTAAAGAAAAAGTACTCCAAGAGATGAGTTTAAGTCCTAATGCAAATTAGCTATATGATGCTGACCATGTCATTTCATTTTTCCAGGCCTCAGTATTTTCACCTATAAAATGAAGACATAAAACTGGATTATATATAAGTTACCTTCCAATAGGAACAAGGCCTTCATGCATCATGGTCACTTAATAAGCATTTGTGATATTAAATTGACATTCAAATCCTGTGATTCTATGATTCTAGTCAGATTTTGTATTTATTCTACCCCAAAAGAAATAAGAAGAAAAAGCCTTTTTAAACCACAAATTATCTCTTTGACTCAGGGACACTGTGAACTTTCATGAGGGAGTCCAATTCTGTTTTAAAGCTAATCTTTTGTCAGTTAAAGAGTCTATTTCTAGCACTGAATGGGACAATAAAGGACAAGCCAACCCTCTTTCATTGATTCCCCACCATTAATAAAGATAATTGAGAACTGACTATATCGGCAATCATTTCACTTGTAGGAACCTTCAAGGCTACTAAAAAAGTATGAATTGCCCATAGGAAACAATAAGCTATTTTTTCAAAACTCTGTTTTTAGGAGAACCTGAATCCCTAGCACTGAAAGGACCCAGAACAGAGTCTGGGAATTCTATTTTCCCTGAGGGTAAACTCTGTTCTACCTAGAGTTCTTTGAACATTCACAGAAACTCCATTTTCAAATGACACAAATACTGTGCTATTTTAGATAGTGGTCAAGTTACCTTTTCCTCCATTCCTTTGTGGGATAGCCCAAATTAAAAGTAATATTCACCCCGCCAGAGGACTTCTCCACCCTGAGACCTGTGTTCAACTAACATTATTCTAGCTCATTTAATAGAAGAGAGCAATGAAGCTGGCAGTTTCTAATTGACATCCATAGCTGCTGGGCTAGTTTGACTTTCCATTAAGGCAAATAGGGCACTAGGATGTAAAGCATTTCTAAAAATATCCCATCTATCTTATCCATGAATAAAAGACCTAGCAAATCAATTTAACACAAATAACTGCCAGACTACTCTTTTGTACACAGCAGGCTTGCACAAGCACACAAACGTATATATAAATACAAGGGCACACAGACACATACACAATATGAGAGAATTGAGCAGGATCCACCTTGCTTATCAAGAGTAATGTACACGTTTTCCTAGTGCCATTACTATCTGATTGGAGCTAACTGCTCTAAAGCAGCTCAGCTGGATACAAAGTCACAATCTCCACAGGTGAGTATCAACAAAAAGGCGCTACAGTATCAGAATATGTCTCCTGCTGAGTTGTCCCCTAAAGTGATAATAATTCAATTCTCTCCCAGTTGAAGGGATTGTATGTTGTCAAATTGTCAAAAGATGGCCAAGGGAAATCATCCTTGTCCCCAAGTGCTTTTAGGCTATATTTAGGACATTGACAAAACTCCACTGCCCAGCAGTTGAATCTCTGTGAGATAAATGAGGTTGACCCAGACAGCCTCTGAGATGTCTTCTGGTCTCCTCTATATGAACAATGTATTCCTTATGTGACAGCCTTTCAGATATTTGAGGGTAACAATTGTTTCCTACATGTCCTCTCTTCTCAATTTAGTTTCCTTCAACCAATACTCCTGACGTGGTTCTGCATGCCCTCACCATCCGAGTCACTCATCTCTAGAGTTTCTGTACCTTTCAATGTCCCTTTTAAAGAGCCAGAAAGAGAACAAAAATCCACTAGATGCAGAGTAATCAGCACACAAAATAGTGAAATTGTAACTTTCCTCATTCTGGCCATTGTGCTTCTGGGAATGTAGATTCTAATTACATCAGCTCTTTCAGTAGGCTTGTTAGTGCTGAAAAGCCATGACAACATGTACTAGTTTGTAAACTGTCATTAACAAATATAAACCAGCTCTAAGATCTCTTAAAGTTTTAAATTTTTGTGATCCTAAAACATATGTGGCTTTATAGGTCAATCTCTGAGACAGGGTCTTACTTTTTTTTAAAGTATAAAATATTTTTTAAAAAAGAAAATCTTTTAGAATATTTTATGAACTTTAATTTTTCGGGGGAGGCTTGGCAATTGGGGTTAAGTGACTTGCCTAAGGTCACACAGCTAGTAAGTGTTAAATGTTGAACTCAGGTCCTTCTGAATTCAGGGCTGGTGCACCATCTAGCTGCTCCTAGAATAGTTTGTAAGAATAAAAATTTTAAGAATAAATTCAGATACTTGAAGTTCTATAAGGAACAGTTGTTGGATACTAAAATTAGGTAGTACCTTATATCTGGATACTCCATGGTATCCCTATGTACCATCAAATAAAGTATTTAGCACTGTGCCTGGAACATAGTAGGTACTTAATAAATGCTTGTTGACTGACTTAGTGACTGATCTAATGCCACATGGATAACTAAAATCCTACCAAATATGGAGAAAATTTAGTCAGTAAGTATCATAACTAAGCCAGCAAAATATTTTACATTTCAAAATTCAACACTCAGAGAGTCCTAGGAACATGAAACTGAAAGGGATCTTAGAAACCATCTAAATCAACCCCACTTTTTACAGATCAGTAAACTGAGGCCCAGAGAAATAAAGAAGTCACCTAACTAGATAGTAGCGCAGATGAAACATGAACCCATATCTCTTTATTCCAGTTATACAACATGGGAATAAATTTTTAAGTCAGCCCATGCACTGGAGGATTTATTTGAGAACAGAGATGGCTATAAAAATCCAGGGAGAGAAAGCAAACAATTAACAGGGCAGAAATGTATTTGTACAATCCCTCGCAATTACCCAGATAGAGAATATACCTCACATCTTCATTTACTTTATGGAAGATAAATAGAAAGATATTAATTTCAGGGAGAATCTATACTTCTAAGTGATCCCTTGGTAAACATAATTCAGTATTAATTTATTGTAAACTAAATTTATCTCAATGTCAGAAAACTCTTGATATTCTTTTCAAGCTAAGCCAATAGGTTCACATATGCCCTTTCTCTCCCCCTAAAAAGGGCACATTGAAAGCACCTGAGGAAAGTTTTATCCTAGATTCTGACAGTCTTAATATTTACATTGCTTAGCAGCAGAGACACTTGACTCTGATGAATTATCGTTATGCTGGAGGAATTAAAAGTTAGACCACCCAAACAAGCACATTCAGACAGGATGAGAAAAGATGAGGGGAAGAAGCAGAAGGGCTTTCCAGCAAGCTGACTCACTCTTCTATCTTCTACCACTTTACAAAAAATCATTTATTAAGAAAAGCAAAATTAATGGTTAGCATGGAAAGAAACATTTACATTACTTGGCAATCCAAGAGGCTGTGAAACTATGGGATGATTTCTAATGTCTAAGTATATGGCAAGTCCACTGAGGCTTAGGGATCTGGAATATTTTGTTTCATTTAGGAGGTAGGCAGGTACAATTAAAATGAGATATATACAATCCACAACTTCTGCCATTAAAAAATCACAACACAAGGGGGGGGGGAGAAACAAAACAAAATGTACTTTTACATTATATTGAAAGATCTTATCAGACTTGCTTGACTGTGATCCAGAAACAAGCTGCTGTGGGATCATAGGCAACAATAATAATAACTGACATTTATATAACACTTACTGTCTGCCAGACGCTGTACTAAGCTTTTCATAATTATTATCTTATTTGATCTTCATAACAACCTTAGGAGGTAAATGCTATTAATTTCTCCATTTTACTGATGAGGAAACTGAAGCAAACAGGATTAAGTGGCTTGCCTAATCAATGTCTGAGTTGTATTTGAACTCAAGAAGATGCATCTTCTTGACTCCAGATCTCACTTTGTCCACTGTGCTATCTAAATGTACTTCACTTTCCTTATCTCTTAGAAAGATATGATAGTGGCACAATTACGTTTTCTTCCAAGATTATTGTGAGGAAAACATTTTGCAAACCTTAAGTTGCTTTGTAAACTGTTATATAAGCTTTGAAGGTCCAAAGCTTTTGAGACCATCTAGTCTAAACTCTTCTTTTTTGTAGATAAGGGAAATGAGGCTCAGAAAAGTAAAATACCTTGTCCCAGCCTACACAGGAAAAAAAAGCAAAGACAAGATTTTAACCTAGACCCTTACACTGTAGAACTAGTGCTCATGTAACAGTTTTTTTTACAAGATGTCATTGACTATTTCCAAGGAATGTTTGTGTGTATAAAAGCAGTCACTTGTGACTCCTCCACTAAAACAACTAATTTCAGGAACAGATCCCAATTTTTCCACTTTAGGGGTTAGCATTAAGGCCTAAAGAAAGGTAGTTTTGTAAAAAAAAAAAAATTTAACTTTAGTAAGTTAATTAGGCCACAAGTCAAGCAAAATCTAAGAAAAGAAAAAAGAAACCTGTTGACATTATATGAAGTCAAATTTAAGGTTACTGTGATCTTAAATTCCTTGCTCTCTGAAGTTCTGTTAAACAGAGGCCTTTTAATAAATAGTATCAGGACAACAATATATGCAATGACAACAACAATGTAAATTGAAAAAAATAATAACAAAAATAGCAAAATCTTCATTATTGTATCTTATAATTATCACATTTAGTCCCAATAAGAAACATGAAAATGTATCCCCCTTCCTTCTTTGCAAAGTTGGGCAACTATGGGTTTGGAATATTATATATGATGTCAGGCTCAATTGTTGTATGAATTTTTTTTCCATTTTCTTCTTTATTCTTTGTTAAAAAGGATGACTCTCTGGGTAGGCAACAACTGAGAACTATGCAGGAAAATGATAGTGATATAAAAATATATCAATTGAAATTTTAAAAACATAACAAGGCCCTGGACTGGCCTTATCATACAATCTCAAAGATGATATATTTTAGGATTCTCTAGTCTTCAATTGTGAATCCTCTGATCTCCTGATGATGTAAACTAAGTTTATTTGGATAACCTTATAGAACACCTTTGAACTATGCCTTGACTTTGAAATATGCTATAAACAATTAATTTGACTAAAGGTAATCTTATGTCTGCTTTGCTTCTCTCGACTTTTTTTTGTCCTCATTTTAGAGTCCTCATCATAGTTTGTTCAAATTTAAATTTTTCTAAAAAGAAACAATCAAATCATCACCTTCAGGAACTTTAAAAGTATGTTATTATATTTTCTTAATTGTTTTTGTTTGGTTTTTTGGTGGGGGGAATTTTTCTCACTATGACACATTACCTTTCAATGTGGTTATGTAGTATTAAATGCAATTCATCTCCTATTCCTTCTCTAATTATAGAAACCATTAGACAGGCACTGAGGTTAAAAACTTTGTTCCAGACACCAGAAGTCAACGAATGCCACTTTTGAAGGCAGGGAGCCAGGGACACAATACTTTATATGGAGTAATCAGAGTACTGAGAAGAGTAATAAACATCTTGAGCCAGAGAATTCAAATCTCTGTATTTGGACAACTCCAGAGAAGTTGCCATCATATTCTTAATCTGTTTGGAGGATAGACTCTCTCAAACTAGCCTATGATTCACATTAAAGCCATTCTTACTTAAGTGCCCTTCAGACCTCCCCAAAGATCCAAGCTCTTCCAAGAAAAATAGCAACAGAGAGCCAAGTCTCATGATTCCTACCTACTAGGGATTTCCAAGGGTGACAGGTCCCTGTAACTCCTTACCCACACCTTCTAATAGTATAAGTTATCTAACCAGGGAAAGCCTGATCAACTTTGAGGGGAATTGAACTTGGAAGAGAAGATGAAAAGAAGAAACTGGCATTTTATTGTTGTTCAATTTAATCAATGAATGTTTTCTAAAAAACTTTTCTAATTTTTTTAAAAGTAAGTCAACTAACTGCTTAAAGGGATCTTGGAGTGAATCCCTTTGTCAAGCAAATAATCAATGGATAGTTTATCTGTTTTCCATGTTCATATTTTTACACATAATTGAGATTTTGAGAATTCATAGAATTCCTGGGATTTACTCTACCTTAAACTTGCTGGCACAGAATGCTATCTGAGCATGCTTCAAGTTGAAGGTTGAGGGTAGAGGGTTAAGCGGGGATGCTGCAAGAAGCAGATACTGTCTTAAAGAAAAGTGTCATTAGACTAATCCAGTATCCTTTAGAAATATTCCACTGTTAACATTTTGGAGCCACCAAACTGAACCAGAAAAATCACAAGTCCTATAAAATGTTTAAGGACAGTTTTTATGAAGTCATCACTTTGGCCAGTTGTAATTTTCCCACTATGGTTAAAATCCCAAGGAATGAATTCAGCTTCCAAAATCAGCAGATTGCATATTTCTAGTGAAATTAGCCAGGCCATGGAATGTACAGTTATCACCCATAACCAAGTGATCACCAGTGGATTATGTCATAGACATGCCAAAAATATCTCCCTAAGGAAGAACAGCATGAGGTAAAGTTGCCCACAATTCAGATATTAATATATATCCATTTTTTTTCATAATTATTCCAGTCTGAACAAAACACTTTCCCTTCAAATTAACTACATAATTCCTTCCAACTCCATGTTTCTATAAACACCAAGCAATGTGAGAGCTCCAGATAACAAATGTAAACTTGATTGCTAGGAGATAAAGACAGACCTTATATCCTATAAATCAGTTTCAGCAATGTATTCTCTTCCACTATTGCTTCTGAACATTTTAAAACTGATGACTTTCCAAGAGTCAAGCCTAGCAGTTTCCAAAATTCTAACTTTTTTAAAAATTCACATATTTTATCCACAACACTACACCTAGAAATCTTTGCATTACATATAGAATCACAGAAAATTTAAATTCCAGGTCAGCATATCAAATAGCAATATAATTAGTTATAGGATTCAGGAGCAATAGGAGATTTCAGAGGCATACTGTAAAAGAGACAGATAGCTAAATAAGGTCAGACAAAAAAAAAACAGGTCAGTGTACTTTAAATAGAATAATACATGCCTTATATTGCCCTTTGTTGGTAGCTTTTCAGTAAATCATTTTTCATTTTTCTACGTTAGTTTTCCTGATAAATCAAAGATGTTAAATCATTAGGGCTAGAAAAAGCCTTACATCTCATTTAGTTTTATTCCTAAATCCCCTTATTTTCTATGTAAGAAACTAATTTAGAAAGAATTCTTTCCCCCTTTTTCTGCCCCCATATATCATCATGACAAATGAAATAACAAGGAAACAATATGAAATTTTAAAAGTATAGGTATAATAATAACTTGCATTTTATATAAACTTTAAGATTTTTGAAGCATTTTACAAATATTATCTCACTTTATGCTCCCAAAACCATGGTAGATAAGTGCTATTACTTTCCCCATTTTAGAGATGTGGAAACTGAGACAGACAGGGGTGAGACTACTTTCCTAGAATCTGGGGCTGGAACCAAATGCAGGCCTTCCTGCTCCAAGTTCAGAACCTCCAAGGTATGCCATAGTAGAATATTGTTTCCTATAAACTTTGGGATAGTTCTCTATGATTTACTGAATTTGGCAGGTCTGCTTTCACCAATAAAATGAAAAGTTTGGGCTAGATGTACTTCCAAAACTCTTGCTTAATCTGATTCTAAATTTCCTTCATTTCTTGGGCTTCTTCCTAAACACTGACCCATTCTTAACATTGAAGATCTGCTTCAGTTGAGAAAGTGCCATATAGCAGCAAATAATCATTTGCTGAGGCATGCCTCTAGGTCCAAGAAGAACTGAACATTTTGAGCAGAGAGGGAAAAAATGCATTAATCCAAAGCACAGAAAGAACATTGGATCTGGTGTCCATTAAGTTGTTTAGGAATTCTCATTCTGTCACCTAATAGCAGTGTGACCTTGGGTACTGCATTTTTACCTCCACAGGGCTCAGTTTTCTGCTCTTTAAAATGTATGTTTAGATTAAATGATCCTTTAACTCTTTTCCAGTTCTAAATTCTATGTGGGATGTGGGGAAACTGAGACAGTAAAAGGGAATGTGGAAAAACTGGAATGCTAATGCATTGTTGATGGAGTTGTGAACTAATCCAGTCATCCTGGAGAGTAATTTAGAACTATGCTAAAAGGGCTATAAAACTGTGCATAGCCTTTATCTTCATTATCTATGGTACCCTTTAGTAAGATATAGTTTGCTTCCTTATCTCTTTTTATTAGATCTACTTTTGCTTTTACTTGATCTGAGACCAGGATTGCTACCCCTGCTTTTTTTTTTCTTCACCTGAAGCATAATATATGCTGCTCCACCCCTTTACCTTCACTCTGTATGCTTTAAAATCTTGTAAACAACATATTGTGCCACTTCTAGGTCTTTAACCCAAAAAGATCATTAAAAGGGGGAAAGAACCCACATGTGGAAAAAAATGTTTATAACAGCTCTTTTTGTAATGGCAAGGAATTGGAAATTGAATGAATGCCCATCAATTGAGAAATAACTAAATAAGTTATATTATATGATTATAAGGGAATATTATTATTCTATAAATCTTATGAAATCTAGTCAAGCAATAAAATAGAATGGTTTAACAACCAATAATAAGAATAAATAGATGCAAAATCCTTAGAGCCATATTTCTTAGAAAGGATTTTTTTAAAAAGTTTCTCTTATAACTATATTTCTGTTATGGACATACTTAGAGAATGTAGGTATAATTTAATTTTATTGTGATAATATGAAAAAAGAAATTAGAGGTGGAAAGGGGATCATACTGGAAGAAGAAGGAAAAGGAGGTGAAATAAGGGAAATTACATCTCATGAAGAGGCAAAGAAAACCTATTATAATTGAGGGAAAGAAGGGAGGGGAATGAACATTTTGTGAATCTTACTCTCATCAGATTTGGCTCTAACAAAGAATATCAGACATATTTGGTATAATAAAGAAATTTGTCTCACCTTATAGGGAAGGGGAAAGGGGAAAAGAAAGGGAAAGACTAATAGAAGGGAAAACAGAAGAAGTAGGGGAAAGGTAAAAAAAGATGGAGGAGCTCTAAAGGGGAAGGATAGTTTAAGGAAGTGGTCATCAAAAGCAAAATATTGGGGAGGAGGGAAGGGGGATAGGAAAGAGAAAAACATAGCCTAGGGTAAAAAGATGGCAGGAAATACAGAATTAGTTATTTTAACTGTGAATGTTAATGGGATGAACTCTCCCATTAAATGGAAGAGGATAGCAGACTGGACTAAAAGCCAGAATCCTACAATCTCAGATCTCAGATAAGTAAAAGCAAAGATAGACCTAATTTAAAAAGATAATGAAGGAAACTATATCTTACTAAAGGGTACTATAGAAAATGAAGCAATATCAATAATAAATATATATGCACCAAGTAGTATAGCATGGAAATTCCTAGAGGAGAAGGTAAGAGAGATGCAAGAAGAAACAGACAGCAAAAATATACTAGTGGGGGATCTCAACCTTGCTCTGTCAGAATTAGATAAATTGAAGTACAAAATGAATAAGAAAGTAGTTAAGGAGGTAAACAAAATGTAAGAAAAGTTAGGTATGATAGATCTTTGGAGAAAATTAAATGGAGACAGAAAGGAGTTTACTTTTTTCTTAGCGGTTCATGGAACTTATACAAAAATTGGCCATGTGTTAGGGCATTAAAACCTCAAAATCAAATGCAGAAAAGCAGAAGGAGTAAAAGCATTTTTTTCAGATCATGATACAATAAAAATCATATGCAACATAAGGCCAGGAGAAAATAGACCAAAAAGTAATTGGAAACTAAATAATCTCATCCTAAATAATGAATGGGTGAAACAGCAAATCATAGACACAATAATTACATCCAAGAGAATGACAATAATGAGACAACTTACCAAAATTTATGGGATGCAGCCACTAACAAAATCCAACAGCATGAGATACAAAGAGAAATTTCATTTAAAATAAATGTTGATAGTATAAAATATTTGGGAATCTATCTGCCAAGGGAAAATCAGGATTTATATGAGCAAAACTATAAAACACTCTCCACACAAATAAAGTCTAACAATTGGAAAAATATTAAGTGCTCTTGGATAGGTCGAGTGAATATAATAAAGATGACAATACTACCTAAACCAATCTATTTATTTAGTGCTATACCAATCAAAATCCCAAGAAATTATTTTACTGACCTAGAAAAAATTACAACAAAATTCACCTGGAAGAACAAAAGGTCAAGAATTTCAAGGGAATTAATGAAAAAAAAAAAAAAGCAAATGAAGATGGCCAACTGTACCAGATCTAAAACTATATTATAAAGCAACAGTCATCAAAACTATTTGGTACTGGCTAAGAAACAGAGTAGCTGATTAGTGGGATAGATTAGGCTCACAGGACAAAATAGTCGGTGACTATTATTTGTGTTTGACAAACCAAAGACCTCAGCTTTTAGGATAGGAACTCACTATTTGACAAAAACTGCTGGGAAAATTGGAAACTAGTATGGAAGAAATTAGGCACTGACCAACACAACACCATATACCAAGATAAGGAATAAATGGATTCATGATCTAGACATAAAGAAAGATATTATAAACAATTTAGAACAAGATAGGATACTTTAACTCTCAGATCTGTGGAAGAGGAAGGAATTTGTAACCAAAGAAGAGCTAGAAATCATTATTAATCACAAAATAGATAATTTTGATTATATTAAATTAAAAGGTTTTTGTACAAACAAAACTAACACAGACAAGATTAGAAGGGAAGCAATAAACTGGGAAAACATTTTTACATTCAAAGATTCTTATAAAGGTCTCATTTATAAAATATATAGAGAATTAACTCAAATTTATAAGAATTCAAGCCATCCTACAATTGATAAATGGTCAAAGGACATGAACAGACACTTTTCAGATGAAGAAATTGAAACTATTTCTAGTCTTATGAGAAGGTGCTCCAAATCACTATTGATCAGAGAAATGCAAATTAAGACAACTCTGAGATACCACAGCACACCTGTCTGACTGGCTAAGATGACAGGAAAAGATAGCAATAAATTGGAGAGGATGTGGGAAAACTGGGACACTGATACATTGTTGGTGGAACTGTGAACAGATCCAACCATTCTGGAGAGCAATTTGGAACTATGTTCAAAAAGCTATCAGACTGTGCATACCCTTTGACACAGCGGTTTTTCTACTGGGCTTATATCCCAGAGATCTTAAAGGAGGAAAAGGGACCCACATGTGCAGTAATTTTTGTGGCAGCCCTTTTTATAGTGGCTAGAAACTGGAAACTGAATGGATACCTATCAGTTGGAGAATGGCTGAATAAATTATGGTATATGAATGTTATGGAATATTATTGTTCTGTAAAAAACGACCAACAGGATTATTTCAGAGAGGCGTGAAAAGACTTGCATGAACTGATACTGAGTGAAATGAACAGAACCAGGAGATCACAAATCAAGGCAACAACAAAACTATATGATGATCAATTCTGATGGACATGGCTCTCTTAAACAATGAGATGATTCAAACCAGTTCCAATTGTTCAATGGTGAAAAAAGCCATATACACCCAAGGAGAGGCTTATGGTAACTGAGTGTGGACCACAATATAGCATTTTCACGCTTTCTGTTGATGTTAGCTTGCATTTGGTTTTCCTTCTCAGGTTTTTTTTTTTCTTTCTAGATCCAATTTTTCTTGTGCAGCAAGATTACTGTATAAATATATATACATATATTGGATTTACCATATATTTTAACATATTTAACATGTATTGCACTACCTGCTATCTAGGGGAGATGGTGGGGGAAGGAGGGGAAAATTTGTAACTGAAGGTTTTGCAAGGGTCAATGTTGAAAAATTACCTCTACATATGTTTTGTAAATTAAAAAGCTTTAATAAAAAATGTTCCTCTCATGCCTCAGGATGGGGGAGAAGGAGAAGGGAGAAATAGGAGGGAAGGGAACTAGCATTTATAAGCACATCCTATTTGCCTGGCACTGTGCTAAGCACTTTGCAAACATCTCATATGATGTCAACGTTATACAATTTTTATATTGCAGCAGTTTAAAAGAAACTTATGCACTGCCGTCAGGCAAATCTGGATCTTTCATAACTCTGACTATTCAGATGATGTCTCTAAAAATAATCTATCACAACACATCCCAAAGCCATTTAGGTCAACATTTATATGGCATTCCTTACTGACTAGTGGCTTCACTATAATCAGTGCTTTCATTCAAATTAACTTGTCTTACTAAATGGAAAAACCAATTGAATCTCAGCTTAATATACCAGTTAAATGAGTGAAAGAACACAAAGGCAAATTAAATATGTTGCATGATGGTATAAAGTGGCATTAAAAAAGAAATTATATTTCATGACATTCAATGCAATAAAAAAATATTACACAATCACTATGTTCAAGGCAGTGTTCTATGAAGCACTGAGCAGCATTAAGATGTTCATTTTGCATTTTGCCCCTTTCAATAAAAAACTTCCTTTGACCCATATAGATACATTTTCCAATTGCTCTTCTACAAGCTCTGCTTCAAATGCTTCCTCACTTTCAAAGACTACACAATGAAACTCATCCTTTAACCAAAAATGTCAAGAACCTCTCTTCATAATCTTTTGAAAGAGTACACTGTTTTCCACATGTCACAACAAAGGAGACATAATTTTCTGCAACTATTAAGGAGCATTCTAAGTTTGCATGATGCTTTCCATTTTGCATTATTCTGTTTTTAATTCAAACTCCAGAAGTAAACAAATCTTCCATCCATCATCATCTTAGATATAGAACTAATTTGTTCTTTAGCCTGGAGTCTAGTCATTGTACTAACCCCCCAGTCAAAATATATTCAATGTCAGACTGATGTGCATTTGATTAGATTTCTTCTATCTCATTTTGCTTTAGCAAAATACTGCTTAATGTTAGGCACACATATGTAACTTTGCTAGATTGAGTGGCAATAAGAAAATACATTCTTCTCTTGGGTAACCTCAGATGGAAGACCCAAACTCATCACATCTTGGTGGAGGTGAGCTCACTTTTTGCTGTCACTTCCCAGAAAGCAAATCAAGAGGAACTTCTCTTTCCTTTCTATGAGATGTCTCCTTGGCTTTATCTTTCCCTGACATTACAGTACCCTTACCCAATGAAATATAGAACATCAGCCTTAGTTAATATAAGGTAAATATGCTATACCAGGCAAGAAGGTGACACACAGGGTAGAACGCTGGACCTGGAGTCAGGAAGAATGGACTTTGAATCACCCTCAGACACTAGCTATGCAAACCTGGATTGGTCACTTAATCTCTGCCTCAGTTTCCTTATCTATAAAATGAGAATAATAATAGTACCTATCTCCCAGAATTGTTATGAGGATAAAATGAGATATTTGTAAAATTCCTTGCAAGCCTTAAAGTGCTATGTGAATGCTAGTCATTTATTGTTACTATTATTGATTACTAGTAATAATATGAGGAAATTTCAGGATAGCATCATAGAGTCTCAGAGGAGCCACAGGATCCATCTGAGCCAATCCAAATCCGTGTAGATATTTCTTCTATGAAATACATGATGAGTTATCATGCAGCTTCTTCATGTAGAATACTAGTTATGGGGAATCCTTTACCTCTCAATATAGTCCATTCTACATTTGTAGAATTATCAGAAGATTTTTTCTTCTATAGAGCCTAAATTGGCCTCCCTGATAGTATCTACTCGGTCCTCCTTAATCTGAGTGCCTCTCGCCTGAGGATATCTCCAGTTACCCTGGTTATAGCTTGTTTGTACATAGTTGTTTGCCTTTTGTCTCCCCCATTTTAGCATAAGCTCTATGAGAGAGAAGAATGGACTTTTTGTTTGTTTGAGGCAGGTTTGAGGGCTTTATTTGTACCCCCACAACTTAGCATAGTGCCTCGTCCATCACAAGTGTTTAATAAATGCATGTTTACTTGCACCCTAGTTTTTCTCTAGCTCTAAAATCAAACATGTCTAATCCCTCTCCAACATGACATCTCTTGAAATACTTGAAGGTAGCTATCAATCATGTTCGCTTCTGAGATTTTTCTTTTCTGCTAAATATCCATAGTTCCTTCAAATGATCTTCCTATATGACGTAGTTTCTAATGTTCTCACTATCCAGTTTGACCTCTGTCAGAGGTTTACAAGTTTCTCAATATCCTTCTCAAAATGTGGCATGAGAAACTGAAAGCAATTCAAAAAGCAGTCTAACCAGAGTAAAGTATAACGGAATTTGTGTTGTTGTTAGGGTTATTATTCTGTTGTGACTGACTAAAGGTTTTCTTGAAAAAGATACTAGAGTTGTTTGAAATTTCCTTCTCCAGCTTATTGTACTGATGAGAAAATGAAGGCAAACAGGGTTAAATGATTTGCCCAAAGTCTCTCAGCTAATAAGTGTCTGAAGCTGAATTCAAACTCAGGAAGATGAGTCTTTCTGGTTCCAGGCATGGTGTTCTATCTACTGTATCAACTACCTACTCCCACAATAGAATTATCACCTATTTGCTGGCTGCTATACTCATCTCAATATAGCTTTAGATCATATTAGTTTGTGTTTTTTTTTTTTTTGCTCCATGTTATATTGTTAACTTCTGAGTTGAAATTCACTAAAACAGCTATTTATTCTCCCATTATAATCCCTAACTCTCTTAGCCTCAGCTTCCTTATCTGTAAAAGGAGAACAATAATGTAATATCTACCTCCACTATTGTTGGGGTTCAAATGATATATATATATAAATATATATATACAGCATATTCCAAAGTCTTGTTGAAATTGTAAGCCATAATAGATTAAAAGCTATCATAATTTAAATTAAAAATTAAAAGCTACTGATATTTAAGCTACTATAGCTTAAAACTGCACCAAGACATTTGGGACACACTGCTTAAAGCCCTGTAAAACTTTAAAATATTATATACATACAAGTCACCAACATCACCATTATCATTTCTTATTTCACCTTGATTCAGTTTAAAGCATGACAAAGTACAAGAATATAGGAATTCATGTACACAAAACATTTTCTCAGTCAAGAACATTAGGAAGGCATTTGCCATCATGTGTATGGGTACTCAAAATTCTTTTTATTTGAAAAAGTGGGTCTTTACATAGGAGTCTAGAAAATTATAAATAATTAAGAGGCAGAAAACAAAATTGTAAAGAGGCAGAGTGAAGGTATCAGTAGAAACTCTTTCATGGTCTCAATAGCAGGAAGTCTGTGCTATTTCAGCAAAGAGTTGACTAAAATTCTAAGATCTGGAATGAGAAGATTTGACTAAAATTCTAAGATCTGGAATGAGAAGATTACTGACAACAATAGGCAATATGCTAAAATTTGGGGGATGTAACTAAAGCCAAAGAAATTGTATATATCTAAGCACTTTTATGAACAAAAGAAACAACAGATTGACATATTGAACATACAACTAAAATAACCCTAAACACAGATTTTAAAACAACTTCAATTAAACTTTGATTTGAAAATTAAAGAAGAGATTAACAAAACTGAAAACAAAAAAAACCATTGAATTAATAACTAAAACTAGTAACTAATTTTTAAAACCAATAACAAACTATTAGCTAAACCAACAATTAATATCAAAAATGAATAAGGTAATTCAAGCTAAATGAAGAAGAAATAAAAGAAACTATTAGAAATTATTTTGCTCACTTTTCCAATAAGACTGAAAACAAAAATGAAATGGATGAATTTTTTAAAAATATAAAATATTCAGATAAAAAGAATAAGAAATATATTTAAATAACCCAGTGTCAGAAAAAGAAATTGAACAAGCTATAATGAGCTGCTAGAAGAAAAAAAAACAAACCCAAAAATAAATGGTCATACATTTAAACAACATTTAATTGCAATATTATATAAACTGAAAAAATAGCAAAAGAATGGGTCCTGCCAAATTCCTTCCATAAACAAAGGTGGTCTTATGTCTCTAATGAGTTTTGAAATAAAAATATTAAACTAAATATTAGCAAAGAAAGTATAAAATGGCAATAAGGTCATAATACTTTGGAGTAAAATGTTATGCGTGTGTGGATGTTTTTAATCTACATGATGATTAAGATATATGCTATAGCTGAAATCTAACCTGTGCCCAAAAGACCTTTCTTATGGACTCCAGTGGCCAAGCTTACATCTAAAGTTGGTCTGTTGTTTAATGACCAAACACATTACTCAGGACAAGGAAATTATAGTTTCTTACTCCATGCATACAGCCATTCTATGACTCCAGCCCCTGCTTACCTAAAAGTGATGCAATGAAATTTGGAAAATGGTTGTTTGTACCCAGAGATGTAAATGTGTTTGCCATTTCATTTTACTTGTCATACATTCAATGACCAGATAAACTGACCATCCTTAAAAGTTCAGTGGCAGCCACAAGGATCTTTGGAGGCCATCTGCCATTACATCTGCATTTTAGTTTGTGGCTGCTGGAGAGTAACAGCCATCATTAGTGTGAAGGCCTGGACTGCAGCATAGTTAAACCTATCAAGAATATTTTTTAATAGTTGCCAGCCTGAAAGTAAACCTTCAGCAAAACAATTTTCACTCTAAAATTTCCTTTAAAAGGAATTTTTCTTTTCCTCTCCTATGAATCCTGGCAAACAAGAAAGGAATGGATTTAGATCTCTTTAAATATTCAACCATAACTACTTGCGCAGTGCAGTTAAAAATAAACAAACAGATGAGCAAATAAAATCCTTACTCCTTTGATCACATCAAATTTTTATTTGTCTCCAGAAACTTCAAAAACATTGAGCCTGGTATGTATTAAAGTGGATGTTTATTATAATATATATTGCTATTAATGGAAAAATTTTCATATACAAAATGATTTTCACCACACCAAAATAAGTCCTGACATTTAATTCTAACTGAAAAATAGTACCAATGCTAATTTTTACAGAAAATAACATTTTTAGACAAGAGTACAAAGCAGAAAAAAGGACCTCATTAGTATTTTGTACAAATGAAAAGTATGACACCTTAATTACTCTGCCCTTTAAAAATATCGAACAAAATACCTCTAACATAACTAGCTACTAAACTGATTTCAGGGGAGAAATTCTGAAAGACAAATAAGACATAATATCCTTTTTTTCTTAATTCAAAAAAGATTTTTAAATTTTTTTGTTCTTATGTAACCTAGATGTCCCTCTGCTTGCCATCCCTCCCTTCTGCCAACTATCCTTTATAATAAAGAATTTTTAAAAAGAAAAAGACAAAAATACAGCAAAACCTATCAATATATTTTTTAAATCCAACATTATATTTAACATTCTGAAACTGTGAACTGCCATCCCCACCTCTGCAAAAGAATGGAGAAGTCATCTTTTATCTTTTGAGGGGAGAAGGGTGAACTATTATTCTAACAAGCAAAATACCTCACAAACAAGATTGTTATCATGCTAGAACTACATGTAAAATAAAATCAGCCATGTAAATTTGCCTAGAAGCATATTTTTGAATCTGAAAGAAAGCAGGACCTGCAGGCAAAATTAAATTTTGAGAAAAATACGGACACCCTTTACTTTCCAGTGCTTCATATTTTATCAATGCTACCTAATTAACACCTACATGTCACTGCTCTTTGCCTGTACTCACTTAGTCATGATTTCTTACTGCAGAGCCCTCCCTATAGGGAATGATTCAGGAAAGGAGGAAAATAAAAATTGTAGCTTAGTTACTATACTTTAAAAAAATCCTGAAGCTTATAAGCTTATATCACAAAAATTAGTAAATAAATATCCCTTCCCCCAGTAGCATGGAGATAAGTGTGTGTGTGTGTGTGTGTGTGTGTGTGTGTGTGTGTGTCATAGACAGAAGCTGCTTTCTGTGACTTTTCTCCTCCAAGTCTTCCTTTGATATTCATAGAATCTCAGAGTTGGAAAGTATCAGAGATCAAAGAATCCAGCCCATTCCTTCACAAGAATCCTCTCTGTAGAATTCCCAACAAGTGCCAGAAGGAAGCAATATGGTACAATAATAAGAGCATTGACCATGGATTCAGAAAACCTCTGTTCACATATTCCTTCTGATGCTTACTATCTCTGTGTGATCTGGAGTAGATAATTTAACCTGAGTCCCAATTTCCTTATCTGTCAAATTAAGAAATTCAACCACATAACACCTGCATTCTCTTCCAGTTCTAGAAGTATGTCATTTCTGGCCTTGAATAGAAAAAAAGAGCTTAGAAAAGTTGGTAAACAACAGGAACAGAATCAAGAAAGCTAAACATTGGTTTGTTTTTGTGTTTCTTTCCCTAAAGCTGAGGACAACATCTTAAGCAGAGGCTTAAGAGAAAATTTGCAATATACACTTGTTGAACTGAATTTGCATTACTGGGTGGGGGATTCCATGGATACTTTGATGATATTTTACAAATCAAAAATCAGGATGCATGGTCTGACAAGGGACTTGTCCCTTAATTTGTGAATAGAGAATGTTTAAAATCAACATTATTTGAAAATTTTAAGACATAGGCAAATAAGAAGTGCTTTTTAAGCACTCATTATGTACGAAGTATAGTCAGTATGGAATAAACATTTAGGCAATTACTATGTGCCAAACCCTTGACTAAGAGCTGGGGATACAGAAAGAGACCAATGTTTCAGCCTTCAAGGAATTCATAATCTAATAGTGCGTATTTCCTAATAGGGAAGAATGAGTAAACAAAATATGAAAAGAGAAGAGTTTAAAAGGGGATGGAATTGGGGACAAAGAGAGAAGAATATAGCTATAGAAAATGGTAAAAGGGTGAAAGTAAAGTGGCTGAATGGAGCAGCAGATAAGAGTGCCAAGCCTGGAGTCAAGAAGGCCTGAGTTTAAATTAAGGCTCAGACACTTACTAGCTATATGATCCTGGGCAAGCCATTTAATGCCATTTGCCTCTTTCTTCCTCTGTAAAATGAGCTAGAGAAGAAAACAGCAAACCATTGCAGTATCCTTACCAAGAAAACCCCAAATGGGATCATGAAGAATTTGAAACAACTGAACAACAAAAAAAGTTTTCTTACACTTTATTTCCCTCAACACACTCTACTCTCCAATGACACTGTTCTACGAGATGTTCCTTGCATACAGTACTCCATTTTTCAGCTTTCCAACTTTCATACCACCTATCCTAAATATGTAGCATGCTTTCTTATTACTCATTACTGCCTTTTAGAATCCCTGGTTTCATTCAAAATTGAGCTCAATTGTTATATTTCCAAGATGTCCTCTTGAATCTTTACAGTTATCTCTTTCCCTCTAAGGTTGGCTTTGATCTTTTAAGATTGCTAAATTTTCAGCAAGTACCTATTTATTTGCCTGCCAGGTTCTTCATTAGAATATAAATTCCTTGAGACAAGGTCTGTTTTCACCTTTCTTTGAATCCCAGATTTGTATAGTGCCTGGCACATAACAACAGCTATATATGCTGATAGTTTGAAAAGTTAAATCTTATAGGAGTGAATGAAACTTTAAGTATTGTAAAATATAGAGACACAGGAGATATAGGGGTCTGAAAAAAGGCTTTAAAAAAGCTCCCCCAACTTCTGCTTCAACATTCAGCCCCTGAGGTGACTTCCATTCTGTGCAAAACTGTGTGGCTCTGCTGCCAAAGATTCATGCTCTGGTCTGAATTGGTCACTTGAGGTTAAGAGACAGCAACAGAATAAACCCTGCTCCTCCAGATGTCAAAGCTAGCCTTCTGCTGTTTGGCTTAAACTTTTACCTCCAGCTAAGTCCCTGTGCCTAACAGTAACTTTGACTAAAATAGGAACTAGAACTCTAAGGAGGTAGAAGATGGCAGGGGCCCAGCTGCAGTAGCATGTGGCAGGTGGAGCCTGACAGAAAACGAAGCAGATGGATTTGCTCTGTGTGTGTGTATATATACAATTTTTTTCCTCCCACTTCACCCCATGGACTATTTAGCAGAACCTCAGGGGTCCATGGAATGTAGTTTGAGAAATACTGATTTGGACTGTTGGTGTGCTAGAACCCATCTGTAAACATCATTTAAAAGAAAATTTATTTACTTTCCAGGCAACTAAATTCCAGTGTTGTGTATAATGTTATTATTTCAGTTCCTGTGGCAGACAAAATGTGGTTACCAATACTTGAGAAGATCATAAATTGTCTATTCAAAGATGAAGAGGCAGAAACTGTGGGTGTGCTCAAGCAAAAGTTGATTGTTTATATAAATATAAAATGTGAGCATTTACACCTCAGAAATCAGCAAATGCTACAAATCCAGGCTTGATTTTTTGCTTTGTTTATACTTAAGAAAATAATGTAGAAAATATTAATAATACAGATTAAATTTAAAAGTGAAGCTTACATACTTTTTTGGAGGGAGGGTGGAAGATTGAGCTTGTCATCAAATATTTACCAGTTTACCACTGTGTAAAAGGTAGTTTGAGGTCACTGAATCATTTTACTTTATATATCAGTCTAGTATTATTTTATAAATAAGAAAAATGAGGCCCAAAGAGAGCAGCAGAATTAAATTTGCTGTAAGGGGGATTAAAAAAAAGTCATCACTATCAAAATATGTGCCACATAGAAATTTCATTTCTAATTAGATCATGAATATGTATTTCAAGATGGAAGGAACTTTATAGGTCAGTCTCCTCATTTTACAAGTGAGGAATGTAAGGAACAGAGAGGCTAAGTGTTTTGTCCAAGTTCACCCAGATAAAAAGTAGCTAAAGGGGAATTTCAACCCAAGTCTTCCCTGAGTCCCAATACAGTTATCTATCCTAGCAGAGATTCCAAATATGTGGCTTGTGGATCAATTTCCAAGTGTGACCCAAACCAGATTAATATGTAATTGGGAAATAGTTAAAACAAAAATAAAATAAGACATAGATAATGTAAATATGTGGTTTTCTAAGACAATACACAGCCCACAGGGATCCTTATGCATGATTTAGTGTCCCTATTTTTATGTGAATTTAACAGCATTGTACCACATTATGTAGAGTGGTACACCATGTTGTAAATGGCTTTTCATAGCAATTTCATAGCAAACATTATTTTATTTGGAAAATTGTAAGAAACAATTGAAGATATTTTTAAACAAGTGATTTGATATGACTTTATTATTCTTAAATGGGCAGTTAGGTGATACAATGGATAAAGTGCTGGACCTGAAATCAGAAGACTGACTCATCTTCCTGAGCTGAAATATGGCCTCAGACTACTTACTAGCTATGTGACTCTCTGTGAGCCATTTAATCCTGTTTGCTTTAGTCCTTCCTCTGTAAAATGAGCTGGAGAAGAAAATGGCAAACCATTACAGTTTCTTTGCCAAGAAAAGTACAAATGGGGTCATGAAGAGTCAATCATGACTGAAACAACCCAATAACAAAATTCTTAAATATCAGAGAATGCCTTCAAACCCTCTCAAGCTTCTCCATCTTTTAACCAAAATACATTGCCTCAACTTTTCTTCTGTCATTTATATCTCAAAGCTTTTGCAATCTCTTTTCCAACTTCACTACTCACCTGGAACCTGCTCTCTCCAGAGTTAATTATCAAATTTTAATTTCTACATCTGATGATCTCTTCTCCTTCCTTATATTTGGCTTTTCTGCTGCACTGACCCCTTCTACCTGGCTCTTCTCTTCTTTATCCTGTATTCATGACATCTTCTCCTCCCTATCTCACTGTTCTTTCTCACTCTCCCTTGCTGGGTCTTCATCTATATCATTCCCCCTAAATTCCATCAAGAGTAAAAAAAAAAAAAGGTATAGTTTAAAGTCCACTAGATTTGGAGTCTGAAGGCTTAGGACCAAATTTTAGTTCTTTTTAATACCCACTATGTAATGTTGAGTAGGTCACTACACCTCTCCATTTCTTCCACAGAAAAATAAATAATTGGAGTGCATGACCTTTAAGGTCTCTCTAACCTCTGACCAAACTTAAGAGAAACTGATTCTGTGAAATACAAACCCGGGATCTGAACTAACAAAAATGGAATAATTACATGGAAAGGATTACAAATGATTATCTGAAAATAATGAACTTAGATTTGACATTACCTTCTTTCAACAAGCTAGAATTCTGTGTTCTGAATTAGGACTCTGAATGTACAGATTCAAAATATACAACATAGTATAATATACTGTGCAATTCAAAAATATCTTTTTTCCAGGGTTAGGTAGCTAGAAGTAGATAAATTTGTTGCCACTATAATTTTTTTTATAAAAAAAAGACATTTAATAAGTGGATGCCCATC
The DNA here is from genome assembly GCA_023553655.1 of Myrmecobius fasciatus. Classification (NCBI taxonomy): domain Eukaryota; kingdom Metazoa; phylum Chordata; class Mammalia; order Dasyuromorphia; family Myrmecobiidae; genus Myrmecobius; species Myrmecobius fasciatus. The sequence goes on from JAJPUD010000321.1 coordinate 79,164, forward strand.
AATTGGGGAAATGATTGAATAAGTTTGGTATTATGAAAGTAATGGAATATTATTGTTCTATAAAAAATGATAAAGAGACAAATTTTAGAAAAGTCTGGGGAGATTTAAAAGAACTGATGCTGAGTGAAGCAGGCAAAACCAGGAAAACATTTTACACAATTACAAGATTGTATGATAATATGATAGATTTGGTTCTTTTCCGCAATTCAATGATCCAAGGCAATTCCAATAAACTCTGCATTCAGAGAGAGAGCTATGAAGATTGATTATATATGTATAACCTAAATTTTTTAAATTAAAAAATAGAGAACATTTTAAAATTTCTTTTTTTAAGTCATGTTCTTTGCTAGAAAGTAATCAAATATCACCAAAGAAATTTATTTTATAAGGTTATAATTTTTCTCTATCACTTAATTATGTTATCGAACAAAATCAATATTAAAACCAGCCAATGCACTGTCATCATCTAAAACCATTTGCAATATTCTGTACTGATGGTCATCTACCTACCAAAAGAAAGAAGGTGTGCTTTACTATCTGTTCTTGGAGACTAAAACTTTGTTATTTTCTTGATTCCACATACTTCACTCTGTATCCATTTGTACAAATCTTCCCATGCATTTCTAAATTCTTCAAATTCATTATTTCTAACGTTATGATAGTATTCCAGTATATTTCAGTGCATTCATATATCAGAGTGTGTTCAGCCATTACCCAATACCCAGTGAGTTTCCAGTTTTTCACTCCTACAAAAGGGAAGAGTTCAGAATATAGCCCCTTTCTAATCTGACGTTGTGGAGATCATTGCCCAGGAGTGTGATTATGATTTAGGGACTGGAAGATTAGGTATCAGGAGAAGTATCACATTCTGGTTAGTATTTGAGGTTATTTAGGTTATAAAGAATCCAAGCTGACACACATAATTTTATAATACAATTATCCTTAAAGCTTGAACAAAATTTGCCTTTGAATATCAGCTATGGGTTTCTTCTCTCATATTTACAATCTAAGTTACCGAGATTTCAAAATTAAACATTTTAAAGCCACGCAAGGAATTCATGAAGACCCTATATATAGGAAGAGTTGATGGGAAATTTTTAGACTCAGTTTTTCCAGAGCTGACAAGTTTGTTTAAACTTGTCAAGACTAATTTTGGTCAGAGTTAGAGCACCCCATGAGGGCAATCAAGAATGTTTTCACTGACCTATGGGGAAATTGGTTATTTTTAGATTTTTCCAAGAAGAAAGGGCAATAGTGACCTGTTACCGCCGGGGTATATGTATGTTTGTATTCAGATTGCAAATTTGAGGTCCGTTGAGGGAAAAGAAGGAGGATTTATATAAGCACTTATGTAACCCTTAATATATGTCCTAACACATAATACTGTACTAAGTCCTTTAACGAATATTATCTTATTTGATCCTCCCAATCCTGGAAAGTGAGCGCTATTATATTTTTCATTTTAGAGTTGAAACTATAAAATTGTGATTTGCCCAGAATCACATAACCAGTAAGTTTCGAAAGCCATATTTAAACTCAGGTCTTCCTAACTGCAGGCTCAATGCCCCACCCACTGCACCACCAGCAGCCTGACAGGCAAATAGACACACATATCATATAAAATATATGGTGAAGAGGAAGTTAAAAAAGAAGGAAAAAAAACATTTTTAAGGTAGGAGACCACTCTTAAGGATGGTGCTCAAAAAGAGCAATCCTAAAGAAGGGAATATTTTGGAAGTGGAAAAATCAAATCTTGCCTCCCAGAGAATAATACTCTTGGTTCTATGCCTGTATATGTGCCCTTCCCTTCTTTACTGTCATCCCCCCACCTAGAAACATGTATAAACACCCCTATGAAATATAAGGTGTGGTTTTAGGGCTATTTTTTGTCTTAACATGTCAGTTTAACAATTTACAGAGTTCACAGTTTATAAACTCCCTTCACCAATGTCAATTGACAATTTGTCTACATCCAAAATTTTTAGAGAATTTTCAAGAGAGGTAGATGTCACACAGCTAGAAGGTTTTAGAAACACGACTTTCGCTTTTTTTTCTTTATTCTCAAATGAGATAACATAATGTAAGTTGTTTACAAACTTCACAAGCTATATAAAAGCTATTATCATTATTATTATTCTAAGACTATACCTCCATCAACTAGTCATGTTGATTTTATATATAAGAATAATAATATTAAGATATTATAATTCTATAATCATAAAATCAAAGCTAAGAAGGAATGTAAATATTATGCAGTCCAACACCCAGAGTGTATGGGAGGCCCAGAGGGTGATATGACATATCTAAGATCACACAGTGAATCTCTGACAGAGAGAATATATTTTTAGAAAATATCATTCTTAAAAGGAAAAAAAATAAAGTGAGACCATACCTGTTGAAAATTTTTAATATAAGAGAATTAATAGGAAAATTGACATTAAAAATGTTGAGAATAAATATGCAGGCTAGTGCTTTCTTCTTTGATTTAAAGCTTCATTGGAAAATAATGCTGATATTATAAAACAAATTTCCTTCATTTTTATGATGTTTTCTTCATATGAGACAGGCCTGCAAGAAACCTTGTTCAAAGTAAATAAATAAAAGAACTATTACGACTCAGAAGAAGAATTTGCTAACATTCTTATCACCTTTTTTTTTTTTTTTTTTTTTATCCAGAGCTGTGGTTTCTCTGGTTGGGAGAGGTCCTGCTCAGTGAGGAAACTCCCTCTCTAAGAACTTATAATCTGCAATAATACATTAGGTCTAGGAAAAAAATGTTTCTGTCCTCACAAGGGGGATGATTTGAAGGCAACTTGATATGACTCATGACAGCAGCAATAAGCTTCCATTACTGGCCAGATTTCCCACAGAAGTCAGCCCATCAGGTTTCTGACCCACTCCACTATTATGGAGCACTTAAGGTTCCAGGATATTCTCATCATGGGGCACATGCACATTTAAGCTTTTTCCACAACTAAAACCTGACGTTTAAATTTTGCTGTATTTTATTTGTAGAGATTAAGCAGTGTCTTGAGGGATAACTACTGCAAAATTTATTCCATTTCCAAGAAAATGGAAAAGGTTTCTCTTGGCTAGAAGAAATTTTATATCCATTCTGATTGGAAATTTGCCAAAACACATTTTATTCATTCTTTTATTTAAAAAAAATTAAATCTTCTATTGTGAAAAATGACTTGCCCATTTGTTTAGATAAATTAAACAATCAGCAAACATTTATGAAGTGCATACTGTATGTTAGATATTATGCTAAGAGTCAGAGATACAAATAACAAAAGCAAAATGGTCCTTGCCTTCAAAGAGTATGGAAGACAGTCAATCAACAAACATTTAATAAGCATTTAGTATGTATCAAACGTTGTGGTGGATATTCATGATTCAAAGAATGGCAAAACTAGGCTCTGCCCTCCAGAAGTTTATATTCCAATGTGAGAGACAACATGCATGCAAATACATATATAGATAATGCATATAAAGTAGAAGGAAGGAAGAAGAAAAAAGGGAAAATTTCTAACAGCTCAGGGGGTTGGAGGTAAGGAAGAATAGAGATAGATCTCCTGCCCAAAGTGGCATTTGAATTGAATGTTGAAGGAAGGCACTACCTCTAAGTGGAAGATATAGGAAGGCAAAGAATTTCAGATTTACAAGATAATCAGTGCAAAGACACAGAAATAAGAGATGGAAGGTATTAGGTGGGAGGAACAGCATATAAATCAGTATTATTTTCCAGTTAAGCTTTAAATCAAAGAAAGCACTAGACTACACATTTATTCTCAACATGTTTAATGTTGTTTTTCCTACTAATTCTCTTTTATTAAAAATTCTCAACAGATATGGTCTCACCTTAATTTTTTTTCCTTTTAAGGTGTTATTTTCTTTTTTTAATTTTTATTAATACTTTTTATTTGCAAAACATATGTATGGGTAATTCCTAAACATTAACCCTTACAAAGCTTTCTCTCACAAATTTTTCCCCCCTACTCCCCACCCCTCCCCTAAATGGCAGGATATCCACTACATGATAATTATGTCAGAATACTTAAGAAATCGAATATATGTATAGTTATTGCATCATTTTTTGTGCAGGAGAAATCATATCTACAAGAAAGAATAATCTGATAAAGGAAATACAATGCAAGCAAATAAGGTGTTATTTTCTTAAAAAAAGACACACAGGATAACACTTATGCTTTTGAAGCCTTAATAGCATGGGAGTGAGTAAAACCTGCTCTTTGGTTTTGAGTCTTACTATGCAGAGTAAGAAAGATGAAGGTGGAACCTTCCACTGGGCCCGGACACTGCATTTTAGAAGGGCTATGGATAACTCTGTTTCTGAGAGAACATTGAAAAGACTAAAGACTTTGTCCTAAGAAGATGGATTGGTGTTTAATTCAAAGAAGAAAAAAATTTAAGACAATAGTAAATCTGTCTTGAAATATTTAAAGGCTGCCTTCTGGAATTAATTAGGATTAGATGTGTTTTGCTCAGTTTTAGAGAACAGAACTGAAGCAAAGGCAGGAAGAATCCAGTTTGATGCAACAACCAAAAACATCCAAAGGACAAGGACTATCACTAGAGAGGAACAGTTGGCTTAGGAGGCTGTGCTATCATTTCAGTATTTAAAAAGCAGCTGGGTGACCACTTGTGATTACATTCTACAGAAAATTCTTGTTCAGGACTGGTTGGAATAGAGGCCCCTTCAAAACTTGGAGGTGCTATGATTCTATGAAAAATACAACACAAAAAATTGGAAATGGAGGGGATGCCCATCAATTGGGGAATGGCTCAATAAACTGTGGTGTGCATTGATGATAGGATATTATTGTTCTATGGGAAATGATGAGAAGGGTGCTCTAGGGAAAAAAAGACCTGGAAAATCCTCCATGAACTCAAGAAAAATGAAATGTACTATATACAAAGTAACAGCAATGTTCTGAGATGACCAACTGTAAATGGCTTTGCTATTCTCAATAATACAATCATCCATGACTACTATGAAGTACTTATGATGAAAAATCCTATCCATACCTAGAGAGGGAACTGATTGTGTTCTGACTGATTATGTCTGGATACAAATAAGTATTCTCTCTCTCTCTCTCTCTCTCTAGCTCTTTTTTTTCATATAATTTTTCTTGAGGGCTTTTATTTTCATTAGGTTAGATCTATTTTTTTCACAACTTGACTTTTATGGAAATGTTTTGTATAACTTTACATGCTAATTGTGGGTGGAGATAAGGGAGAGAACCTAGAACTCAAAATTTCTAAAAGCAAATGTTAAAAAAATAATTGTTTTGAAATGAGTTCAAATTGAGCCTCAGACACAACACTTTCTAGCTGTGTGACCCTGGGCAAGTCACTTAACCCCAATTGCCTTGGGGGGGGAGGATTTGTTTTGAATGTAACTGGTGAGAAATAAACTGGGGGAAAATAAATATTTAAAAAAAAATAAATAAATAAAAGTATGAGTTAAATTTTTGAACTCAATCTTTCTCAATCTCAATCATATGTATACATTATTTTCTTAATAGAAGGCTAACTCCTTGAAGACAGGGATTGTTTCATTTGTCTTTTCATCCCCAGAGCTGCACACAGCTCCTGGAACACAGTAGGCACTTAATACATGATTGTTGTGTGATTAATTGGCTAATTAAAAGATAACTTTAGACCTTCCTATAAAATCCAGATGATAAATCACTGATTTGGAAAGATCCAAATAGAAACTGCCACTCACTTGAGATATTGTAGAGGCATTTGCCTTTAGGATACATGAGATTTCTTCTGACAAGGTCTGTAATTATTATCCTCTGGAGGGTTAATTCCCAGGGTGTTTTGTACAGTAAAGAAAGAGGCAGCTACCTGGTGCAATGAATAGTTTTGTACTTGGAATCAAAACAACCTGAGATCATATCCTGCCTCACATACTTACAAGTTGTATGACTTTGGGCAAGTCACTTAATTTCTTTCAGCTTCAGTTTCCTCATCTTTAAAAATGGGATGATACAATCAATCTCAAAGGGTTGTTGTGAATGTTGTGAATCATATAACTAGTGCCTGAAACAGGATATGATCTCAGGTTTTTCTAACGACAAGTCCAAAACTATTTACTGCACCAGGTAGCTGTCTCTTTCTTTATCATACAAAAGGTATTTTTTAGGTATCTTGAAAGAACAGTGGTTACTATATATACACTGGGTTACCATAGCCTCATGTTCACTTCTGTGAAGAACTGATTGCTCCATATTTTGTCTCAGTATTCTTTTTTGGAGAATTAATGGTCTCCAGGGATTAGGTGGGAGGTAATGAGGTATGGATGGAAAGCCCAAAGAATTAGATACAGTTTTCACAATTTCCAGATCACTGAGCAAACACCACAAGGGAAAAACAATATTAAAAACATCTTTATCAAAGAAAGCAACTTCCTTTCAGGCATCTCTAAGTTTTTATTTAAAATACATTCTTTGCCACTAAAAAAAAAAAGTGTCAGGGGTAGGCATCATAGAGTCATAGAATACTACACAATCTTTGCCATTAGAAAAGAGATTTAGGCCTACTTCTTTGCATTTTTTACTTTAAAAGGGAGGGCAGATCTTAGGGTCACAGGATCCTATGCATGCTTTGACATTAAAAGAAGGGATTGTATGATTTTATATATTCTTTGCCATGAAATTTGGAAGAAGAGGAGGCAAGATTTTAGGGTCATAGGATCCTCTGCATTCTTTGCCATTAAAAAGAGAAATTTATGATTTTATACATTCTTTTCCATTTAAAATAAAATGTGGATGGGGAAAAGGGAAGAGGAAATCATAGGGTTCTGTGCATTCTGCCATTAAAAAAAGTAAGGAGTATCCGTTATCTGTCGAAATTTTCTTCCTGTTAGATATTAAAATTGAGCTTTTTTTCCTGTTACCACAACAAAAAACAAGTGTTACAGACTGTAAGTCCATGCCATGAAATTTATAAATAAATCTCAACTTCCCTTGGCCTGTGTGCCATTGTTAATATGCCCACAGTGCAGCAATTGCAAATACAAAAAGTGGACTGCTCCCACTATTCTGATAGATAGCTTACATGACCTCAGGGGTCAAAACTTCAAACTGCAAGGAAAGCTGAACTTCACCCAGATGTCTTAAAGGGAAAGCTCTAAGCCAGCAAAAGCTCTTATCCTTTTTTGTTTCATTGACTTCTTTGACAGTCTGGGGAACTATATGGACCTTTCCTCAAACTAATGGATTTAAATGCATACAATAAAATACAAATATGGGAAACTAATTATACTGAAATTGTTTTCAAATTTAAAAAAAAATGAGTTCATGGACCTCATATTAAAAGCCTGCACTGTATTTTCCAAAAATATTTCTAAATAAAAGACTACAAAAGGCAATATCATATGATTTTCTTGTTTAGGTTTGTTTTGTTTATTTACATTCAACTGTTCATGATCCCATGTGGGGTTTACTTAGCAAAGATATTGGAGTAGTTTGCCATTTGCTTCTCTAATTCATTATATAGATGAGGAAACTGAGGCAAAGTTAAGCGACTTGCTCAATGTCATAGTAAATGTATGAAAACAGATTTAGACTCAGATCTTCTTATCTCCAGGCCCAGAGCTCTATCTACTGAGATACCTAGGTGACCCATTATATGGTCTGCCCTAGGACAACCCTTTCTTTACTTGATCCCATACAATGCCAGCAGAATAGGGAGTATTTCAGAGTCCTTCTCTTCCTCCACTACTCCAAAAGTACTTGACAGAATGAGAAATTGTATAACATAAACAGGCTTAACAAATATAGAGATTGGCTATTCACTGACAAAATGGACAATCACCTAAATGATGCCATTTTGAGAATTCCAAAATACCTCCATCCCCCAAACATGCCTGCCATGGTACTGAAAATTCTTAGCAGTAGAATCAACCATTTGAATTAAGAAATTAAACCCACCAGAAGACCCCTGGGAGAAGTAACACATTAAGCCATTTTCCCTCATTAATACTGGAGGAGGAATTAGTTTGTCAAATTAGATTGTTACCTAGCCAGATCCTGGGAAAAAAAAAAGAGATATGAAGCATAAAGATTATGGAAGGGAAAGGCTCAGAACATGGAGCATTAATGTAGAAGAATGAGCCCAAAAAAGTTCCCACAATTAGGTTGTGGCTACCTAGGCAATATGAGAGAGATCCGATAGAAGGAAAGACTTTCTAAAAATTAGTACCATGCATAAATAGAATGGAATATCTTGAAATAGAATGACTTCCCATTCACTGGATGACTTTAAGCAAAGATTGGATATGTTATGGAAGGGATTCTTTAAATTATATGCATTGATTAAATGGCTACTGAGGTCCCTTCCACCTATGAAACGGACATGATCTATAAAAAATGGTCATGGGTACCAAAAGTAAAAATAAAGTGTGGTTGAACAAATTCCCAGAATTCCAGACTACTTGGCCAAATTCCCAGGGATCACTCTTTTTGCCTTTCCTCATAATCTAAAAGCACAAGGTATCCCTAACAAATCAATGGTGAATGCCCAACTATCTCCAAAGGAAGTACAATTCTGTCCATTATCATCTAGTAAAGGTATATAGTGGGTGCTATATAAATGCTTGCTTTATTCTCCAACCCTTCCTTTTTCCTTAAAAGTATTGGTAATTGTTCTGTAAGAAAGGATGCTTTCAGAGAGGCCTGGAGAGACTTGCATGAACTGATGCTAAGTGAAATGAGCAGAACCAAGAGATCATTATACACGGCAACAACAATATTATATGATGATCAATTCTGATGGACATGGCTCTCTTCAACAATGAAATGTTTCAAACCAGCTCCAATTGTTCAGTGATGAAGAGAGCCATCTACACCTAGAGAGAGGACCATGGGAACTGAGAGTGGACCACAAAATAGAATTCTCAATCTTTCTATTGTTGTTTGCTTGCATTTTGTTTTCTTTCTCTATTTTTTTCTTCTTTCTTGATCTGATTTTTCTTGTGCAGCAAGATAACTATAAATATGTATACACATATTGGATTTAACAAATATTTTAACATATTTAACATGTTTTGGACTACCTGCCATCTAGGGGAAGGGGGGAAGGAGGGAATAATTTGGAACAGAAGGCTTTGCAAGGGTCAATGTTGAAAAATTACCCATGCATATGTTTTGTAAATAAAAAGTTTTAATTAATGAAATAAAAAGTATTCGCAATCAACTTCAAGTACTGGCTATGACAAAAATTGCTAATGTGCTAGAGTCTGTCTTTCATTACTTCCCACTGTAACCTCCAGACCACAAATGCCCTCATGCTTCTCTGATTGCCAAAAGCCCTCTCCTTGGTCTAGGGTCCTAAAATTTTCTCAAGTTCAATGACAACTGAGAAGAAAATTCTGATTGCACAAATGAAGCAATTCAGACTAAAGTTTGATAGAAGAGGCTTAAAAGTAATTAATATGTAGACTAAAGAAATTTCCTAAATTAAATTCTAAATTATATATGCATAGCATATATTGTCCTTCATATCCAAAAATGATGCTACTAACCCACAATAAGCTAATCATGATATGAGCCATAAACTGTTACTGGTGTTGTTTTTCCAGAAAGGGAGCCTGTGGTTTTTCTGGGAAATCGGCATTTTCTTTTGCTCTATATGTACTTTAACACTTATAATAATGACACTTTGGTGAGACAGCTGACAGAAGGTAACTTACTATCTATATTCTTAGTTCAGTCTCAAGTTAATTGTTCCTTCCCACTATCAAAACTGTGATTTTGGTTCTCATTAACATGATTTTCTAACATTCATTAATTAGAGGCCGAGATGGCAGTATTTACATATTATATTTTCCCTTCTACTTTATTTTCTAGAATATTTTAAATTTAGTTAATAATAACTCACTTTATAGATACTTCTGAAAGGCTTACAAAGTGTTTTTCTCAGGATGGCTCTGAGGTAGATCTTAAAAAATATTATTGTCCCCATAACAAAAATGAAGAAACAGAAGATCAGAGAATTTGAGACTTGTCTAAGCTCATATTAATTAGATAAACTGACAACCTGAACCCATATTTCTAATTCCAAAGCCAAGTTTTTTTTTATTCTACCACAAAGTTTTATAATGTCTATTATTATTATTATTATTATTATTCTGATGAGGCAAATAGGGTTGTGACTTGCCCAGATTCATACAGCTAGAAACTGTTAAATGTCTGAGAACAGAATTGAATTGAGGTCCTCCTGACTCCAGGGTCACTGCTCTATCCACTGTGCCATCTAGCTGCCCTGTTTTCTATTATTTTCAAAACAAGCTTTTGCCACCGTCATGGAGATCCAACAGAGTACTAGTTGAAGAGGGATGTTTTAAGGTCTTCCATATGTTGTTCTTTTTAATTACAATTGATTCTACTATTGCTTTTCAGGATTAAAAGTTGCATAACACTAAAGAAATTAAGGAGTTTTGAGGAGTTAAAATGATCACTGAGATGGAAATGTAGAGGCTTACAGTAAATGAGAAGGCTATATAACATAATTAAGAGGGAATATCAAAGAAGAAACAGATTTAAGTATATAATAAAGGAAGTATCTGATTAAAGATGATTGGTTGGTTATATTGTAGGGAAAAGTATAGAAAACTTCCAATACAGGGGGGAGGGTGCAAATCTAATAAATTCCTAGGGGAAGACAGGAATAAGAGGGGACAAGATAGGCAAGTATAGAAGGATTTCAATTTGTATTATTGGGGGAAATATTTGTATTAGTAAGATCCAAGATCTTTTAGAGATTGACAAGAAGCCTTATTATTAAAATGTTCATCATTACAAATCTTTAATTTTAGCTTAGTATGTCTTTTGCAGGTATCCTAAGAACGCTTTATTTTCTTCTTGGTTCGCTACATGGTCTGGCACTTATCCACGTTTGGTGGTAAAAGTGCTGGTTATGTAACTCGGGAAGAGAGAGAATATTAAATACTGTTATTTTCTATTTAAAATACTATTTAAAATTTGCCATTTAAAATGCTGTATCTTTTCTGCTCAGATGGAATTAATGACCTGCCTCACTAATCACTTTTATATTGTTTGATAAGAAAAACAATATGTGACTGTCTCTTCCAAAGTTCCTCCATTTTTTGGCATTTCAAATGAATAATTCCATGTCAAAATTACTTTGCAAAAAGAGTTTTGAAAGCAGAAGTAAACATCACAATCTTCATGGCCTTTGAAAAACAAATTTTCCTAACTTGAACACATCCTTTGGAAGAAAGTATTTTTGATGAACCCAGGAATTTCAAATCCCTTCAACAAGACATTGTGAATAATAAAAATAAAATTTTGGTTCAAGCCAACATATGCAAGCATAAATGAAATTTCAGGAGGAGCATCAATGTATCAATAATAGCATCTCTGGTATTGCCCTTTAAAAAAAAACATAAAATTTAGTTCCACAGTTCTTACTCTCCAGGTCACTAGTCCATGTAATACTAAGAGTTCCTCTTATTACAATTAATTATCATCATTGGTGGTAAATGTGTATAGCTTTTACAGCTAGTTTTGTTTTCTAAGGTAGCACATTCTAGAACAAGTGGTACAATGACATCGTTCATTCAAGTTCAAATCCTTCTGGCAAGTAAAATGAAAAGAGCTGCTTTGGATAGATTCTAGAAGAACTGATTTTTCATTCAACTCATCCTTTTCAACCTTCCTATGCCAGAAAGCATGGCTTAAATGTCCATGTGGGATAAAAATAGGTATTAAGTGAGAAGCTTTACAATTGAAACAGAGATCCAAAGGCTAGACTTAGAAAGTGTAATTTCCCCTTGGTTAGTCTGGTTTAATGCTGGAATAGATTTCTGCTGCTGCTCAATATAAAGAAATCACTTTGGGAATGTGGGCATCACTTTGCTACCAAAAATCAATACAGGAGAATGAGAACCAAATAGAACACACAGTCTTTCAGATTCCTCAACTATTTCAGGTTTCTCTTCTTATTACCCAGGTCTTTAAAATGCTTTATTAGCTTTCCATAAGCTAACTCCTATTGGACAATTTGTTTATTTATCCTTGTAGGAGATATATGTTGTTCTTCTTGTTGCTGTTGTTGTTTAGACATTTTTCTGTCTAGGGTTTTCTGGGTAAAGATACTGAAGGGACTGCTATTTCCTTCTCCTACTCATCTAACAGATATGGAAACTGAGGTAAAGAGGATTAAATGAACATGGGTTAACATCTTAAATGTTAACCAATAGTCATGACAACAAGAGAGGAGTTAATAAAAAAAAAAACTCACACATATGTATGTACATACACATACATATATATATATATATATATATTTGTGCTTAATTAACCTGAATTAATAACAAATATGGTAGGATTTTGTGAATGCATTTCCTAGACACCAAAATGGACAATGGTCACAAATTTATTTGGCATAGACAAGTAGAAAGTTCTCATTGGAACTTAACTCTAGAAATAAGATATACAAGAAAAGTGGGTTATGGGATCCTGTCACCCCCTAGTGCCCAATCCAAGGAAGACAAGTTGTTTCCAACATTGCTATTCTTATAGTTCAGTTCCCACAGACTCAATAATTCAAGTGTTGAGTGAACCATGTTTTAGCAGTAAACATTTTCAGAGTTCTTTTTTTTGAATTGAATTGTGAGCTGTGGGAAATCCACATACAACACTGTACTATTCTCAAGAAAAGCTAGAGATAGCATCTCCTATTTCCTTGCCAAAATGAAAAGCTACTCAGGAAAATAAAAATGAAAACAACTCTAGACCCATATAATTAAAGTTGCAAGTCTTGTTAACATCAACACAATGCTGCATGAGTCCATTTGCTTAGGAAAACCGAGGCAAAATATTAGAAAGGAAAAATTTGTAATTTCAAAAGGAGTAAAAGAAGTCATGGTAAATGGAAAAGAAGAAAGTATAAGAATATTACTTAGTCCTAACAACAAGAGTTGCAAAAAAAAAAAAAAAAAAGCTGTTTCAAACAATACAATTTAAAAAAAACCAGTACATATTTAAGATACATTTGGTAATCTTGTTCCCAAATGGAAAGTATCTACATCAAGACATTGCTTGATATTATGAAATATATCCCATGTGCTAAAAGAGAAAGAATCATACAATTAGATTGTCCTTATAATCTCCTCTCAAAATTATCTGTATCACATAGTTAGAGCTCTTGTCTCCTATGTATAGATTTTGCCTCTCCCTCCCACAAGTCTTTATAACACATGGCCATATCTTCTACTTTTTTGTATGCCCTATAGATAGCCAGCATATAGGCCTTAACATTGCCTGTTTGTAGATTGAAATCTCTGTGTTTTCTGACTATTTGCCATGCAAAATCTTCTCTATAGTGGATCTTCTTATTCACATGCAAAATTGTGGGAGAGAGGTCTCACAACGCCAGCTCTCATAGCAAAAAGATTTATTCTGTGTAAACACATGGAAGAAAGCTCTTCAGCCCATCTAGACATTTACATGTTGGAATAGTGTCCAGTCCCACATAATTCAGATATGAGGCCACACAGTTTTATATATATAAGTTTAAATAAAAGCTGAATTCCCGAGGAATTAGAAGTCTAGTCTTGGGTCCCACAATTCTGTTTTGTGGTTTAGACCAGAGTCTTCTCCTTAAGCCAGATGATAAAATTTGTGGTTTGTGTTTGGCCTGTTACTTCTGCCCCTTACAATCTATGAGAATTTGGGCAAATCATTTTTCTCATCTGTGAAATGAGTAGGTTGAATTAGAAGATTTCAAAGAGGCCTTAGGAAGTAGCTAGTTGCCCAAATAAACACATAGCTTCACAACAGAAGTAAATATATCTAATAATATGGCATTCAGTAAACATAAAGATCTGTTACTGGGATAAAAATTAATTATTTAATAAAAACTACTGGAAAAAAATTGGACAGTAATATAAAAGAACAATTCACACCTTATATTAACAAAACTCCCAAATGAACCCAGGACCCAGATTTGGAAAATCTGGGGGAAATTATATAAGATATAGATATATGGATAGATAGATGGATAGAAGAAAACTTCATAACCAAACAAGGAATACAAAAGATCATAAAACAAAATAGATTAATTTGATTATATAAAATTTACAAGTTTTTGCATAAACTAACAGCATATACTATGATTAAAAAGGAAAGAACTAATTCGGGAAAAAATGTTTGCTACAAGTTTCTCTGAAAAATGTTTCATTTCCAAGATATATAAGGAACTGATTCACATTTATAAAAATAAAGACTATTTGGCAATTGATAAATTGTCTAAGGATACAAATGGGCAGTTTTCAAGAGAAGAAATTAAAATATTATAGCTAAATGAAAAAACGTTCTGAATAATTATTAACTAGAGAAATTCAAATTAAAGCAAACCTTTGATTCTATCTCACACCCATCATATTGACAAAAAAAGGAAAAATAATAACTGTTGGAGAGGCTGTAGGAAAATAGGTATCTTGATATACTGTTGATGGACCTATGAATAGATTCAGCCATTCTAGAAAGTAATATGGAATATAACATAAAAAGTTGATTATATAATTCTAGTTAAGTGTAAGCTCCATGGAAGCACCATCTGTTTAATTTTAATTTTTCATTATCAGTTCAAATCCTGGTAAATATTAGGTACTTAATAAATTCTTATTGATTAACTGATTTGCTAATTGATTCCAACTATAATGAAATTAGTAGTAAAGGGTTTCCATGGCTTAGAAGTGGAAGAAGAAGCAAGAAGAGTTAATAAGCATTGAGTTTATATCAAATCAAGAAAGTTGGAAAAAGTCACTCCAGGGGTAAGCCCAAAGCTTAAAAATGCCAATGCTGGGCTTAAGTGCTGGAGTAAACAGAAATAGAGTTGGGCAGATAAGTAGAACTGAGGAAAAGTCAGTACTTCTGTGTGACTTTGGATAGTTGTTTTTTATGCCTGTAATAATCTCACTTCTCATCTCTACCTCCTGGCTTCCTTGGCTTCTTTCAAGTTCCAGCTAAAGCTCCATTTTCTGCAAGAAGTCTTTCCCAGTTCTCTTTAACTTTAGAGATTACTAAACCTGAGGTTACCCTCAATTTATCTCATATACATCTTTTTGGTACATAGTTGTTTGAATGTTTTGTCTCCCTATTAAACTGTGAGGTCCTCAAAAGCAAGTCTAATGCCTTTATTCATATTTTTAGCACTTTGCACAGTGCCTGGAGCATAATTATTTAATAGAAGTAGTTTTTTAATGAGGTAAAATGGCACACTTAGGCTTTCTTAAACTTCATTACCTCATTCGTAAGAAAGCAACTCCAAAGCTGGAGAATGATCTAGCTCTAAATTGATTATTACAGGTGTATTAGAGAATTCCCATCCTTTCCATATTTCCTAGTGAGAGTTTTCAATATCTTTTGGAGAAAATAACCTCTATTTGTTATCTAAGTCTTAAAAGAGTAATTGTATTGCTTTAATAGTGAGAATTTTAAACCAAGTAGAATGAAAGGCTATTGGAGAAATTATTGAATGATATTTTGGTGCCTCTGCAAAGAAGCCCTTCAAAATCATATCATATAAGCAACCATCTATAACTAGAACTTATCTGGATGGTGCTTACTACCCAAAGAATAAAAGAAATTGGTGGGTGATCAATTTGAAATGCAACAGGGAATTAACATAATAAGTATTAAATTGAAACCATTTTGTCTGTCAACAACAATTATTGAGCATCTACAGTATACTCTATACTACATGTAAAACAATATAAAAGAAATATAGTTCCTTCTGTCAGATCACAATATATTCAACTGCCCCAAATTGACCCAAAAACTGAAGCCCTTCTTCCTCCTTTAAAATGCCATAATTGACATTACTTAACTTATCACTACCTATATCCTGAATCTATCATATTTCTAAACATTCTCAGCTTCTTTCCAACACTGCTAGCAAGTATTACTAGCAGAGGCTTCCAACTTCAAACTCCAGATCACTGTGATTTCCTTCCTTCAGAATTATCATACAAACATCATAAAACATTAGCACATTAGTGATTAAATTACATTTCAACTACTCTGGTCACAGAGAAACAAAATTATTCATCCACACAGGATTTGAAAGAGGAGAATGTAGAAGGATGTTTTTGCTACTGACAGATTAATCAATGAAACCATCCTGGAAGAACAATGTTTTTAATCATACTTTGAAGGAAGGGAGAGATATAGATAAGGACATTTTAGATATGTGCAAAAGTATATACAAAGATACAGAGGTGGAAATGCATAAGTCAGAGACAGCAACCAGGTTTTCTTGGCTACAGCAGAAAATATATGTTGGTAAGTCACAAGGAATGGAGTTGGTCAAGTGGCAAAGATGTAGTGATACAGAAAGATACTTGTTTAGAAAGACTATAAAAGAAGTAGCATATAGCCAGATTCATCCAAAAGTCAGCATTATTAAGTCCAACAATAATTTTGCAAAACATAAAATTATCTCCATTAGAATACCCTAAAGAGAATCTTTTCACAGAAGAATGGGGCAGGAAGTAGTTAAAAGTGGAAGCTGGCAAAATAGTTTAAAAGAGCCAACACAAGATTCCCTTTTCTGAGCTCTCTTGAGAATCCCTTCACTGCCCTGAAGAGCTAAAAAAAGGCAAAAGGGCTAGCCAATGGAACAGTCATGAAACTGAAGGGTGCCTCTGCATGGGACCAGAATTGCATTTAATCCCAGGGTGAAAGAACCAGCTGTGGGGACCTTGAACTTTACTTTGATTTGCCATTTGGGAATTGAGTAGCCTTTGTTGTTGCTGTAGAAACCCAGAAAAGAAAGGTTTTTCTTCTGGCTTTAAAAATAATTTTTAAAAAATACCCCAATATGATCAAATAAAGTGATAAATAAATAAATCTATATTTCATGAACACAAACATTTATAGCTGAAAAGTGCCTTAGAGGTCTAGTCCAACTTGATAATTTTACAAAGGAAGTGAAGAAAAGTTCAGTGATTTGCCTAAAGTCATACAGGTATTAAGGGTCAGAACCAAAGTTTGAATCCGTTTAAAACTTTGATTTTAAGTCTAAGGCTGCTTCTGTAACACTTCAGAATTTAAGAAAACTATCCTTGACTTTCAGAAAAAAAAAAACCGGAAAGTCTCATATGAACTGACACAAAGTGAAGTATACTTTTTTCACTTTCTTTATTTTTCTTGGGTTTTATGTGGGTGGGAAGGTGGGTATTTTCTTTTTCAACATGGTTAATATAGAAATGTTTTAGATGACTTCCCATGTGTAACTAATATTATATTGCTTGCTTTCTCAAAGTGTGAGGGGATGGGGAAGAAGAGAAAGAATTTGAAATTCAACATTTAAAAAAATTAGTGTTTAATAAAATTTAATGTAATTTGGAAATATTTAACAAAATAAATTTAAAATGTACATTTAAAAAGACAAAGTTTCTTGGTTACAATCCAGGGAATTTTTAGAGATGTTATTTTTGAATATGTCACAATAGTCTTATAACAAAAGAACTCAAATGACAATGATTACCATGGGATAAGCACTACCAAATATGTGATGGCTCATAAGGTAGAAGGTATCTCCCTTTTTAAAAATGTTCAATGCTACAAAAGAAACCAGTCATGCAGCCAACTTTTGGCTCAAGAGCTCAAGCCTCAAAAACTTTACTTTGAATCTAATAGCAAGGCCCCAAACTTATAAACCAGATGAATTCATTGTAAAAATTACATTAAAAAGTGCTTTTAAATATTACGTTTCATATTGGATTACTTCCCATCTAAGGAGGGGGTGGGAGAAGGGGAGGAAATTGGAACATAAGGTTTTGCAAGGGTTAATGTTGAAAAATTATCCATGCATATGTTTTGAAGATAAAAAGGTTTAATAAAAAAAATACATGTTATGTTTTGATCCCTTCTCATCCCCTTTTCACATACACAGCCCAGAAGGTGAGTGAAAAAAAAAACAGATATTTAAAGGGATCCATTGGGAAGGGGAAAGATTCTCTCTTTTATCAAAAAAATAAGTGGGAGGGAAATGAAAAGAGCACTAAGCCAAAAATGAGAGCCAAATGGAGAGTTCTCCTATTTCTTTTCCTAAACAGCTTTAGAGTGAAGGAGGGTAAAGGCACAAAGGTCTTCACCTAATATCCAAAATAGTGTTGGGCCTGGAATCAGAAAGATCTGAATTCAAACCTGGCTTTTAATACTTACTAGTTGTATACTCCTGGTCTAGTTACTCAGACTTTGCCTCAAGTTCCTCAACTGTAAAATAGAATGATAACAGCACCTAATGTTGTGAGGCTCAAATGAGATATTTGTTTGTTTGTTTGTAAAAAGCCACTTACCACAGTGCTTAGCACATAGTAAGTACCATACAAATGCTTATTTCTTTCCCTTTCTACCTCTCCTTTTCCCTACAATATGAGCTGTGATTTGTAATGGGACTTGAGAATCAAAACTACATGCCCTGTCCTCAGATTCACCCCTAATCCAGGTGAGTTTAGTACTCTCTAGTCCCTCAATACCTGCTAAGAGCATCTATTGTATCAATTCCTTAAGCCAATAGAAAAAGGAAGAACCAAGCACTCCTGTTTCCATATGCCTGACCAGAGCTTGCATGCATCTTCATTTGACCAATAAGAAAATTTTATATGTATAATATAGTGCCTTAAAATTTACAAAGAGTTTTCCTTGCAGTGACCCCAAATCTGTAATTTCATTGATGCAGATGAAGCTCCCCCTATTACGCACATGGATAACTGCTCTTCAATTTTACAGACTTAGGAAATTACCTAGGGGGCACTGAGAATTTAAATTTAAATAATTCGCTTAAATTCAGAAGCAGAATTTGAACTCAGGATTTTCCACCTCTGATACCAGCCCTCTATCTACTATGACTTACACCCTAGAAAATAATTCCTAGGTGTTATGACAACTGGCAACCAAGGACTTTTGACTCCCCAAATCAAAGAAGTATAAAGATGGAATGGACTTTGGCAACCACCCATTCCAAACCATAGTTGAAAAAAAGAATCTGTTCTATAATGTATCTGATAAGTGGTTATCTAGTCTCTGATAGAAGACATTTAATAAGGTCATTACTTCCTGAAACAGTCCCTTCCTTTTTGAATACTTCTAGACTTGTTTTTTGTTTTTTCTTGACATCAAGTCTAAATTTATTTCTGCAATTTTTACCTTTTGTCCTTGGTTCTACTGACTGGGGCTACATATAAGGAATAATTCCCTCTTCACCTAAGGGCTTTTCAGATATTTGAAGATGGCTATTCTGTTCTGCCTGAGCCTTCTTCCCAATTCCTTCAGTCTGTGCTCTCAAGGTAAGAACTGAAGGCCCTTCACCATCTAGTTTGTCCTTTTCTGGACACTCCTTGGCATACTGATGTCCTTTCCAAATTATTCTTCCCAGGACTGAACTCATAACTCTAGATGTAGTCTGACCACAGCAGAGTGCTACACTACTATTAATTGCTTATTTCTGGAAGCATCATCTCATGTAATACAGCCTTAAAGTGTAAACGTTTCTTTGGTTGCAACATTATGCTCAAATTGATCTTATAGTCCACTAAAACCTCCAGATCTTTTTCAAGCAAACTGTTGCCTAACCATGCTTCTCATGTCTTAAACTTTTGAAGATGATTTTTTAAAATCCAAGCATAAAATTCTACATTTATCTCTATTAAATTCCAACTTTTTAACTTCAGTCCCAGGTTCTAGACTTTGAGGGTCTTTTCAGATCTTGACTCTGTCATCTACTATGTCAACTATTACTCCCAACTTTGTTCCATCCATAAATGTGATAAGCCTTTATCCATACAAGCTAAAGTACATCCCTAGGAAACTCTACTAATTGTGAAGTTCCTTCTTAGACTGCCTATGAATTATTATCAGTAATGGAGATTAAAACAGGAAGAAACTGTACAATTAATTGCAATGAAGATTGACAGCAAGTAATTGTCAAATGGCTACTGGGGGCTAATACCAGCACATCACTCTGTGCTAAAACATTACCCATCTTTGCCATGCATGCCATAGGTTCTCAACCCCTAAATTTGACTCCATAGGATAGCTCTTGGGAGATAGAGGCAAGGGAAGGGAAGATGATAGTGAGGAAAGCTCAATATGATCATGCCTTCAGTTTATTCACTAACACATCCATTTTCTTGGACCTGAAAATTTGAAAGACAAAAATCCCAAATTTAAATAGACTATTTATTGGTCACTCAGACAAGAACATTCAATTCAAAGAAGACCAAGCAATATCATTACACAGATGCTTATACTACCATGATATAAGCAAAGTCATAACAAGTATAGTTTATGGCAACTTTGGAAAAATATAGTTGGGCAGCTCAAAACCTAAAAGACTTGTTAGTAGCCACACATCTATAATAAAGGCAGGAAGTTAAAAATAAGGACAAGATGGGAGGGGATATCTCTTTTCTGCTCCCTTTAGCACTTTCCCTCCCTTGTCTTTCTTTCTCCTTTTCATTTGTATAAACCAAAGAAACTCAAAATTGAGAAGATAGAGAGCCTTACGATCTAGACGGCACCTGGAATTTTGTTGAAATGGCAGATCCTGAAATATTTCTTCAGTGACACAAGCTGATAATCAGAACTTGAACAGATATTACAGGATTTTCTAACTTTGAGTCATAGAGAGGAATAGGATAAGAACATGGATCCTTTCAGCAAGAGGGTGTAAGATTAAAAGGCAGACAAAGCTTGTGAAAAACTATTTACTTGTTGCTTTTTCAAGAAGTGAAAAGGAAAGAAAAAAACTGAGGCTCTTAGAAGTGGCAGATTTCCCTCTCTTCATGGAGAAAAAAAAATGTATCTGGAAAGGGACTGTCCACTTCCAGAGAAAGAATTGGTAGCCCGTCAATGCAGATTGAAGATATGTTTTTTCCCTTTATTTTGTTTTTTGATTGTTTGCTTGTTTGTGCTTTCTTCCACAGCATGACTTAGGTGGAAATATGCTTAGCATGACAGATGTTATGTATAACTTATCTCAAATTGCTTGCCTCCTCAAGGCAGGGGAGGGAAAGGAAGAGAAAGAGGGAGAGAATTTGAAATCAAATTTTGAAAAAAGAATGTTAAAATTGTTTTTATGTGTAATTGGCAAAAAATCAAAACATTAATTTTTTTAAAGCTTCTGAGGATTTTACCTTTTTAAATTATAACTGTGCCCTTCATGATACTTTAATAAATCCCTTTGCATCAAACTAGTTCTTCCTCTGGATGACTAAGAAAATTAAACTTATTTGTAAGGGCTCATGAGCTATGATTTTGAATGCATACAGATCTTGCAAGAATATTTGAGCCCTAGAGTAGTTGTCTAGCAACTCAACATTTAAGGTTAAAGTGCCTTAGGCATTATAAAAGTAAAAGGGAACATAATTTTCTTAAAAAGGGCTAGAAAAAATTTTCTATTCTGTCATAAGAAGAAAAGGCTTCACTCTGAAAATGATCTATATAAAGTCTAAGTGAAGCTTTTCTAAATTTAAAAAGAAAATAACACAGAACAAAAATTAAGGTTCACTATAGAAACAAGGGTCTAAGCCAAAAGTAAAGAGACAAATGTTTGAAGAAAAGTCCATTTAAAGACCAGGAGTTTTCCAAGAGCTCAAGCCCTGATTTTTTCAAATGTCCCTCTAATATAGTCAGCTTAATAGAAAACATTATTATCTATTCTATCCCTCTTTAGTTTGCTTAGTTTCTGACAGAATGATTGAATGTCATGTTCTTCTTATTGACATCCCTGTGGGCTGGAAAAGGAAAATTTATACTAGTGCATACACTGTTAGGAATAAATCTGCATCTACATACAGTATTTCAGGGATGAGTCATTACTTATTACATTTCTCACATTTTACATCTCCATTTAAACAAAAACATTTATATTTTTATTCTGACTTTGCCAGATTATAAAATCCAGATGATCTATTTTAGCTAGATAATCTGGTTCCCCCCCCAAAAAAAATCATAAAGAAGTTTAAGTAAGCAGCATTTTAAGGCACAGGAATGTAACCAGAAACAGATGAGCTTGTGATATATCATCACCCTGCCACAAAGTTACTGTAGTTACCCCTGTTAAAAACAATAAAAAAGTAAAATTAATTAATTTATTAATGTAGCATACAACAGATTTATACTTGTCCCCTCTACTCCAGACAGCAGCAATGTGATATATTTAGGTGATACTTATACAATTACATTAAACATATTTACAATATTACACATTAATCATATTGTGAAAGAAGAATGAGAACAAAAGGGGAAAATCACAAGGGAAAAAAAAGTGAAGATAGCATACTTCAATCTGTATTCAGACTCCATGGTTCTTTCTCCACATGTGGATAGCATTTTTTCATCATGAATCTTTTGGAATTGCTTTAGATCACTGTATTGCTGAGA
Source organism: Myrmecobius fasciatus (assembly GCA_023553655.1). NCBI lineage: Eukaryota > Metazoa > Chordata > Mammalia > Dasyuromorphia > Myrmecobiidae > Myrmecobius > Myrmecobius fasciatus. The sequence continues at coordinate 101,612 of JAJPUD010000321.1, forward strand.
AAAGCTAAGTCTATTAAAGTTGATCATTGTACAGTATCCAATATTCTCCTGGTTCTACTCACTTCACTTAGCATCAGTTCATGTATTTCCAGAATTTTTTTGAAATCTGCCTGCTCATTATTTCATACGAAACTTTAGTTTTTCACTATATTCATATACCACAATTCATTCAACCTCTCCCTAACTGATGGTCATCCCCTCAATCTCCAATTCTTTGCCACCACAAAAAGAGCTGCTATAAACATTTTTGTACACATGGGGACTTTTCCATTTCTATTATCTCTTTGTGATACAGAGCTAGTAGTGGTATTGCTGGATCAAAGTTATGGAGAGTTTTATAGCCCTTTAGACGTGGTTTATAATTGCTTTCCAGAATGGTTGGATCAGATCACAACTCTGCCAACAATGCATTAGTATTCCTCATGTCTTCTTCAACATTTATCATTTTCTGTTCCTGTCATATTAACCAATCTGATATGTGTGAGGTGATACTGCAGTTTTGTTTTTTTTTTTTTAATTTGAATTTCTCTAATCAATAGTGATTTAGAGCATTTTTTTATCTGACAACAGATAGCTTTAAATTCTTCATTTGAAAATTGCCTATTCATATCCTTTGACTAGTTTTCAACTGGGGAATGGTTCCAATTGTTATAAATTTGACTGAGTTGCATTTCTAAAATATATAGAGAACTGAATCAAATTTATAAGAATATACATTACTCCCCAAAGAATATGAAGAAGCATTTTTCAAATGAAGAATTTAAAGTTATCTATTGTCATATAAAAATGTTCTAAATCACTACTATTAAAAGAAAATTAACAGTTTTTAAAGGCATAAGCCCTCACTGAAGAAAATAATTTTTTTTAATAAATAAAAATTGGCTGAATGGAAGCTAATGATTCCAGGAGATATTAAAAAAACAACAAAATAAATTGAAAAGATTTAAGAATAGAAGAAAAATTATTCTATCTTATAGGAATGACAATTGACCTGGAAAATAGATCAAGCAGAAATAATTTAAGAATCATTGAACTACCTGAAAACCAAAAATAAATAAAAGAACTTATTAAGGAATTATAAAGGAGAACTAGAGGGCAAAACTGGGAGGGAGGAAAAGAAAGGAAAAATGAAGGAAATTATCTTATATCAATGGGATGCACAAGAAAGAGTTTATACACTGGAGGGGGGAAAAGAGGGGTATAGAAGGAGAAGACAACATTTGAGATTCAGTCTCATCTAAATTTATTCAAGAAGGGAAGAATGCATGTATACATACAGGTTCTCCATCCAGAAATTTATCTTTCCCAACGGGGAAGTTGGAAAAAAGTTAAGAGAAAGAAGAAAGAAGTTAATAGGGAGAAGATAAAAGAATAAATTAAGGGAGGTAGTGGTCAGAAGCAAAACAGATTCTTGAGGTGGGGTGCAAGATAAAAAAAGAGATAGATAAGTATAAGATAAAGGGAAATATATAGCTAGCAATCATTAACTGTGAATATGAATGGAATTAACTCATCCATAAAATGAAAGGAGATAACAGAATAGATTAGAAATCAGAAATAATTAGAAATTATTTACAATATGTAAATTTAAGAGTTAAAAACAGCAAGAGGATGAAGCAAAATTGATTATATTTCAGTTTAAATTTTTTTTCCCACCCCTCCCCTAAATGGCAGGATATCCACTACTTCAGTTTAAATTTTAAAAGGCAGGGATAACAACCATAACCTCAGATGAAACAAAAGCAAAAATAAATTTAATTTAAAGAGATAATTAGGAAAACTACATTTTGATAAAGGGTACCACATACAATGAAGAATAATATTGAACACAAATCAAACATGAACCAAATCACATAGCATTTAAATTCTTGAATAAAAAATAAATGAGTTATAGAAGGAAATAGTAAAACTATCATAGTGAGGGACCATGATTTACTCTTCTCAGACCTATGTAAAACTAACTATGAAATAAATAAGAAGGACGTTAATAAGATGAATAGAATTTTAGTAAAGTTAGACCCCTGGGGGATATTGAAAGGGAATATAAAGGAGTACACCTATTCTCACCTGTGTATGGCAGGTTCACAAAACTTGACAACATATTGGAGCAAAAAATACCCTCACAAACAAATGCAAAAAGAAAAAAAAAGAAAATAAATAGTAAATGTATCATACTCAATGCTCAAAGTTTCCAAATGTTAAAGAATGAGTCAAAAAAAAAAAAAAGAAAAGAAAACATAGAAACAATAATTTCACTAAAGATAATGACAACAATGAGACATCATACCAAAATCTGTGGATTGCAACCAAAGGGAAAGGAGAAAATTTTAGGAGAACTTAAGGGAAAATACATATCTCTAAATACTTATATCAATAAAAGAAAGGCAGATTACCAAATTGGGAATGAAACAAAAAATCAGGAAAAACAACAAATTTAACAATAGCATCCCAAACTAAACATCAAGGTAGAATCTTGAAAATCAAAGAAGAATTTAATAAATTTTAAAGTTTAAAAATTTAATAAATAAATAAAACTAGGAGCTAGTGTTTGGGAAAAAAAAACAATAAAAATAGATAAACCATCGGCTAATTTGATTTATGCTTATTTTATCAGAAGTTGGCCTTACCTATCACCTTGGTCCCTAACAGCCTTGGAATTAGTTACTTACCTATTTTTTTTCCTTCTGCAAAAAATGAATAAGAAACATCCAGACATTAAGGATAATAGGTTCCCTTAATTGACAGGTTGACTCACTCCCAAACATTTGGAAATAGGACAAGGCAAACACTGAGATCCCTACGGTCAGCTTGACTTAAAGTCAGGGTAGCTTTTTTCCCTAAAATCAAACTTGGTGTAAGAAGGAAAGAATAGGAAGGGGTCAACTTCTCTCTCCAACAAAATAGAAACCTGGAAGTTATTAAGATTTTACTAACAACTTTTCTTCCTAAAAAGTTCTTCCATTGCATCCTGGACTCTACAAATGCCTGATGCAGTTTTGTAAAAATAATACAAAATAATTTTATTTCCACAAGTACTTTCATAATAATTTCAAAATTTATTCACTGAACATAAACAAGTCACTTATCCTCTCCGAGCCTTGTTTTCCTCATTTGTAAAAGGGAGCAATGTCTGTCATACTAACTTTAAAGGATTATTATTAGTGTCAAGTAGTCAACTGAGATAATAAACATAAAGAGCTTTTTCACAATTTGAAGTGCTATATTCATTTTAGTTATTATTATGCATCAAGCTAATGTAATATTTTATTTCAGTATTAATTCTCTCCTCAAATGCCTAGTCTTCATTCTTTATTTTTCAAGCAAAGGATGCTAGAACCATTTCATACATTTCAAGAACTAACATGTTATATTTTCAGTGTGAACATTTAAATAGAAGATATTTTCAAGATTGAGGAAGTGTGTGTTTGTGTAAACATCAGAGTCTAAAATAAATATATAGGTCAAACCGTAGGAACACAACTATGATAAGCTCTATCAATCACAAAACAGTTGAAAAATATTCCTGATTTCTATTGATTCGTACTTATTACATGGATATTAAGATGTTCTCTCTAAGTTTTCAAGAACCATTACCAAAACATGAATTTCTGTAAAATTTTTCAAATAATTTAGACAATTTTAATTTAGTGACTGAAAGTTTTGTATGCATAACACTACCATAAAATATTTATCTGCTTTTTTTAATACTCCTCCAAAATGCCATAAATCCATTTTGAAAGACAACATCGCTATTGATAGCTATTTGAAACCTTTGAATGAGAAGTAGAATATCTGTGTGAGCTCACCACACCATAGATGTGTCAATTGTCCAAGTGTAATTCTGCATTGGAAATAAATTATTATAAAGATTCCAATATAAGAAAATATATAGGTACATCTTGGAGAATGATTATACCCCTATAATTCATCATATAAATAACTTTCCACTTAGTGGTTTTGTGTTGATATATGGTTTTCTACAAAGACTCACGAGGAAAATTGAGGACTCAAGAATGCCAACAGAAATGTTAACACATGAAAACTAAAAGCCTGCAAATCTTCCCTATCAAATTCCTCAAAGGAAGAATAAAGACAATAGCAGGGTCTAATTTGTGCTCTGTGCACCAGAAAAAATCACAAGGAAATTAATAGACATTCCACCCACACACATCTGCTAATTCAGTCATTTGGTGAGCTAACCTTATTTGACTAAAAGTTTAAGAAATGTCACATTCCAACTTTAGAACAGAAAGGACAATCACCAAAGGCAAATTTCTATTTGGTAGAAGGATATTTTGTTTTTTATTCAAAGGGGTCAATAAAATCGTTTGTATTGTCCAAATGTATAAGACATTACAAAGGTACTACCTTCACTCCTGGGGTTTAACAAATTAAGAACAAAAACAAATAATGGTGGGTTGTTTTGAGGAAAGAGATTTCTTACCTTATATATGCAGACTGTTAAAAGCAATTGGTGTCATGACACTTTGGAGTTCTGCTGTGATAAAGGTCTCTGCTTTAAACCATTAATCCTTTTTAGCACCCAGCAAATCACTTTCTCCAAAAGCTCATGATTTTCCAGATGAGATTTCTGTCAATTCAGCTTCATCCAAAGAAGCTTTTCCACATTTTTCTGGTATCTAAATAACATTTATATTCCTTTTGTAATTTTGGATTTTCCCTCATAAAAGGGATCCATTGCCTTTGTAATTTCAGGGATCATTGGCAAAGAAAATGTGAAAATATTTCCATCACATGTTCCTAGTGAACTATGTAAGGATCTCTAATTGTCCCCATAATTTCTTACTTTATGTCACATAGATTACATTTGAGGAAGTATCCATCAGCCATGTTCACTCCTTTATTCCTCTCTTGTTTTCACTCCTGATTTTCCTCTATTCTTCTCTTCAGACTTTCCTACCATTCATCTTTATGACTACTTTCTCCCCACCGCTTTTGATGTGTTGCCTTCCTATTTCATTATAAACTAACTACAAAGCAGGGACAGACCGCATTTTTGTTTATTTATATTTAAATTCCCAGGGGTAGAAGTCTGATACTAAGTACCTAACAATGTTCGTTAATGACTATTAACTCATTTAGATCCCAGATTGTCATTTTTATCTTTGATCCCTATTACCTAACACAGTAAATTACTAAGTAGAAGTCAATTATTTGTAATTCAAAATAAAGTGAATATTTCAATCCTGTCTCCTTATTACCTCCCCCATGGGGGGGAGATAGGATGGAGACTTTATTATATAGTTCAATTATTGGTCTTACAACATTTTGATTGTGGACTTAAATTTTAAACTTCCAACATGATTTATTATTTATAAATAAGCTCTATATAAGATGATTTGATTCTCAGGACTCATATACTCTTTCCCAAGCATCTCTTCTATTCCCAGATATTCAACTATCTCTTCTATATTAAAAGCTTCTAAATCTATGTTCCCAGCTCTACTTTCAATATACTTCCTTTTCATTCCATCCTGCAGGTATTGTTGCCTTAGATGTTAAACTAGAAAGAAGTTCTAGAGTCATCTTGTTCAACACAATCATTTTACAGATGAGAAAACAGACTAGAGAAGTTCTAAATTGCCCAAGATCAAATAAGTAGAATGTAGCAGATATATGACTTGAAACCATGTTTTGTCTCTAAACTCAACTTTTTCACTAAACCCAATTCCTTTAATTTTTCTGTTCTCTTGCTTTGCCTCTCCAGTTCCCATCCATCCTTAAAGGATTAGCTAAAAACAAACTGTCTCCATGAAATTTATTCTGACAACAAAAGTAATAAAATGGCTAAATAAATTTTCCCTTTCTTTTAATTCCTGTAGCAGCTATACCACTCATTTGGAATTTACCACTTCTTATCGGCTCTTTTTAGTTAATTCTTCCCAAATGGACCACAAATTCATACAGGATAAGGGCACTGTCCTACACTACTACTTCATTCCCTTTCCCGCATTGTTTTACCAATAGCCAGGGCTCTATAAATATATACTGATTTGTGCTTACTGCTGAGCAAATAGAACAGCAATGTCATAATCTTAATTAATAGAGTGTACAAGAAGGAAGTTAATTTAATCAATTTATGGTTTAAAAATGACTGAAGATTTGGGAAACTCCCCATTCCTACTGAAGAATATCATTTCATTCTATCAACAATTTATTATGTTCCCATTGTACATAAAACATATATCTGGTGATATATCAAAAACATTTTTTAAAATATATCCTACCTATACCGAAAAATAAGGAAATAACATAAAGTGAAAATTCTTTCTTAACAGACAACAAAAGAATACCAAAAGACCTGAGTTCAGGAGGAGAGAAAAGAATGATTTTTATTAATGTCAGTACAGCATTTTATAAAATGTATGATTTGAAGCATATATTTATGTGAGTAGTTGAGAGAAACCTCCTAATCAAAGAAAATATGTAATAAAATCTTTTTAAAAGAATTAAAAGTAAAATGTATACATAAGAAATGGATTGGGGCAGCTAGGTGGAGCAGTGGATAGAGCACCAAGCCTGAAGTCCAGAGGACCTGAGTTCAAATCTGACCTCAGACACTTAACACTTCCCAGCTATGTGACCCTGGGCAAGTCACTTAATCCCAATTGCCTCAGAAAAACAAACAAATAAATAAATTACTTTGAATTTTTTTTTTAAAAAAGAAATCAATGGATTAAAATAGTATATGCTGTAAAACTTTAAAGAATAAATTGTTATGGAGAATCACAAAGTCATTTACTAATGCCATTTGGGGGAAAATACATTTTGTTTGCTGAAATATTAAAGGAATTCCTCTCTTGCCAGCACTAGATCTTGCTTTAGCAAAATAAAATTTCTGAAGGTCAGCAAGGGGCTGATAACCACAGGTAATCATCAATATCTTATCTTGTCTTTTCATAATGAAATATATATCTCTGGGGCAAGTTAAAATGGATTATGTAAACATTTCTGAATTCTATGGATTATGTTTAGTCATCTGGATAATTATCTGACAACCATAGTGTGACTTAGAGAAAAGTTCTCTGTGTCCCCAGCATCAAACAATAAATGTATAATTTTATGTTCTTACCTTGCTTTTTATTTTATTCTGGATACTAAGAAAAATAGAAGAGGTTATAGGATTTCCATTTAAAAAAAAAAGAAGGCCTGTTATCAGAATAGTTACTATTTCATAAAAATGAGCATTTTATTCTTCTCTTCCTAGTTCTCCTGAATATTATTGCCAAGCAGAATTTTTGAGTAGTTAAAACATTTTCTATTTTGTTTTCCTCTGGTCACTAAATAATGGAGATATATCATCAGTAAATCATACATAAATCATATGGGTTCTACTTATTATATGGATTTGAGAGGGGGAATCTGAAGCAATCTATAGGTGCTTCCTTGGGCATTAAAAAAAAGAATTCTACACAATAAAAATAGCATATATTTCCTTCCTTTTTCAATCTCAACATGTGAGACAGATGTGAAAGGGGAAAATAGATGTAAGATGTAAGATGAAGGATGGAGAAGAGGAAGCTTATAAAAAAGGGCCTCAATTTTTTTCAGTATAGAATAAGGCAAATTTTGACTTATTCTTATAAGAAGATAGAGATAGGGTTTGTCATGGGAAAATTGTGAAAGAATGAAAAGGTCCATTGTATTGTATTATATAAAACTCATTATATCTAAAATGAACTCATTATCTTCTCCCTAAGCCTGGTTTTCTTCTATTTCTGGTTGTGGTTGTAGATAGAACCATGGTTCCAATTACCCAGAAGTGATCCTTAGCTCTCCACTCTCTCTCTCTTTGTCTGCATATGTTATCAGTTGCTAAATCTTGTCATTCTAGCACCACAACATCTCTCACATATATAACCCTCTTTTTATTTAACTGGGAGCCACTTCAGGCCCTCATTCTCTCTCTTGGACTATTTCAAGATTTCCTAATTGGATCCCCTGTCTCCAGTCTATTTCTTCTTTAATACCAAAATCATCTTTCTAAGGAACAGTCTGGTCTGCTCATGAATCTTCAGTGGCTCATTATTACTTCTAACATAAAATAAAAACTCAGCTTGGCATTTAAAAACTTTTTATAATTTGGATTCAAGCTCCTGGTACCTTTCCTATTTGTTTTATTTGATTTCATCTTCTAGAATTCTCCGTTCAAGGTCAAACCAACCTATGTCCTATTCCTGATTTTGGCATTTTTCAGAATTCTTATCTTCTCCCAAAGTTCAGTTCATATACTACCTCCTCAAACACTTTCCTGATTTCCCTCCTCCCCAGTTGTTAGTTCAGAATGTAATCACTTTGCAAATAGTGACTAGTTGACTTGTCTTTATATTTTGAATATTTTGCACATGGTAGGTACTTAACAAATTATCCTTGAATTAAAATGAATTACTTATCATGGTTCACTAATTGCTACCCACAGCTGTCAAGGTATTCTAGAAACTGGCCTCTCTAAAGCTCAATTTTATATTTTATTACTACTGTATCCATTTGACTATCTCACCCACATAACATTATTCTTTGCCTTTATTTATCTTCCTTCACATATAATTCCATCCCCACTTCTTTTTTTTCTTCTTTTAGAACAAAAATATTTATTTTTTCTGCTAGTATTTATTCTCTCCACTCATCCTTTACCCCTCCCCTGCTGAATAATTAAGATAAATGAAAACTCGAGCCCTCCTGATAAATATGCATAGTCCAATAAAACAAATTCCCACACTAGTCATGTCCAGAAATGTATATTCCACTCTGTGTTTTAAGTCTATGACTTCTATGAAAAGAGGTGGATGTTATATTTGTTCTTTAATCCATTAGATTCATGGTATATTGTTTCACTGATCAAGGTGCTAAAACCTTTCAAAGTTTTTTCTCCATAATATTATCATAGTATAAATTGTTCTGATCCTGTTTATTTTACTCTGTCAATTCTCACAAGCTTTCCCAGGTTTCTCTGAAAATTCTCTCTTTATCACTTTTTAAAGCACAATAGCATTCCATTACATTCATTTAATATAATGTTTCTAGCCATTTCCTAGTTGATGAATATCCTTTTAGTTTATAATTCCTTGACCTTGTTAAAAAAAAAGTTGCTATAAATATCTTTGTGTATAAAGGTTTGTTCAGCTTTCTTTGATGTTTGGAGTTTAGGACTCATAATAGTACTGCTGGGTGAAAAAGTGTGCACAATTTAATAACTTTTGGGGAATTATTCCAAATTGCTTTCCAAAATTGCTACACCTTATTCCTAACTCCATCAATAGTGCACTACTGTGCTTCTTCTCTCATACTCTTTCTAACATTTGTCATTTTGCTTTTTTCCATTTTTACCAATTTAATGGGTTTCCCTCCTTTTTTGTGTGCTAAATTCTGTTCCTTTCCTTTTTGAAACCCAGCTCAAAAACTGACCTATTTCAGAAAGTGTTCCATAATTGCTCTGACTATATTCATACTCTTCCATGTCCACTCAGCATTTATGTATTTAGTTTGTCCTATATATACTTGCACTATACAATTTATTTTGTTGAGGTATTCTTCAGTTGTTTCATATTTACATGTTTTGTCTTCCCAATTAGAATGGAAGGTCTTTAAGGGCACATATCATGTCTTCCATGTCATTTGTATTGCTGCCCCACTCCATCCCAACAATGTTCAATACAATATTTTGCTCAATAAATGTGGATTGATTCATATTTTTAGGACCAGCGATTCTAAGTTTGTTCAGAATTCTATTCCACAAAGTATATCCTGACTCCTTGCCAACAATTTATAGTCATGTATAGAACAGTCTTTACTTTCCTACCTTTTACTGTTTAGACACTATCAAATCTAACTCCTTTCACCTATAAAATTATAGAAAATTGGTCCTGTCCAGAATGCTAAATTACCACTTCTCATCAACAGTCAAAAAAGAAGCATTTACTGTATACTTATTAAATGCCTAAGTGCTAAGATGAAAATGTCCTGAGATGCCACGCTGTTAAACAAAGATTACTTTTTTATTCAATTTAAAAATGGCTGTCAGACCAGGAGTCACTTATGAAAACAGGACATAGAATCAGAAAGCATCTTGGAATGCCTGTCTTTTCTACTAGGCCAAGAAACTATATTTCCCAAGACATTCAGGATATTAACACCTGGGAAAAGAACATTACAAATCCATTCATTTGAAAGTGAGCTATGAAGTACATCGTCACCTAAAAATCTATTAATTTGTGCTCTCTGATTTCTCTAAAACTTCATTCCCAGGCAACAAGAGCACTTTTTATAAAAGTGTCATGACTTTGAGTTAGTGACCTACTAGTTTAGGGACATGTTGTTTATAAGCTCCCAGAGTTCGGGGATTCTTTCACTTATGTCTTTGTACTCTCAGTGCCCAGAGGAGAAAATGTCTCATAGTAGATATTTAATAAATTCTTGATGAATTAATTTGGCCATCCATGATTAAAAGAATCAGACCATTGGAATGGTTTCTTCTAGCCATTATTTCTTTTTCTTTCTATTCAGAATCATTATTTTTACTTCCTTTTCTTTCACATTTTTCCCATGATGATCTCTTATGTTTCCTTCCTACCTTTCTTTGAATGTCATTATCCTTTAGACTGGCTTCTTTTGCTGCTTCTTTGCAAGGTGTTATCAAGGAAAAAATAGGTAAAGGTCCTGGACAGATCAGAGAGACAGAAACAGGGTCATTTCCCTCTCCCTATTAGCAAGCACAATTTCCATTTACTATCTGATCATCCATCATGCAAAGCACCCCCAAGATCATATTAAGCCCACTCAATCTAAGACTCGCTTTCTCTGCCCCAGCTCCTCTTTGGATCTTTCCTCCCATTTATAATATATCACTGCTACTTGTAATAGTAGAAAATATTTCATTTTATCACTTATTTGATCAGTTCTCATTTTTATCTTTTCTGATTTTTTAAATATTTTAATTTTCTCAATTAAAAATAAAAACAATTTTCAACATTATTTTTTTTTAAATTTAGGGTTCCAAATTCTCTCCTTTCTTTCCTCTCTTCCCACCTCCCTGAGATAGTAAACAATTTGATATAGGTTATATATTGCAATCATGCAGAATATATTTCCTATTAGTCATAAAGAAAACACAGACCCCAAGAATGAAAAAATAAGAACGTGGAAAATAATGTACTTCAATCTGCATTTAGACTCCATCAGTTATGGAAATGGATAGCATTTTTCATCACGAATTCTATAGAATTATCTTGGATCGTTATTGAGAATAGCTAAGTCATTCACATTTGATCATTTTACAGTGTTGCTGTTATTGTATACAATGTTCTCTTGGTTCTGCAAACTTCACTTTGTATCAGTTCATTTGATTTTCCAGGTTTTTCTGAAAGCATCCTGCTCATCATTTATAGCACTATAGTATTCCATCACAATCAAATACAATTTGTTTGGCTGTTCCCTGATTGATAGACATCTTCTCAATTTTTAATTCTTTGCTATTACAAAAAAGAGCAGCTATAAAATTTTTTAAATGGGTATTTTTTCCTTCTCTAACTTTTAATACATCATTTTATATTACTTCATTTTACTGCTATTATCCTAAACTTACTAGATGTATAATTTTATTATATGTATAATCCATCATTTGCTTCCCTAAAAGAGAGCAGGAACTAGAGATTATACTTGTCCAATATTTGAAACTAGCATTTCTCTTTCTCATAAAGAAATCATTTCTCTGGTACTCACTTTTCTTAACTTGAGAGCGTTGGACTTGATATAATTTCTAAGATCTGTCAGTTCCAACATTCTATAGCCATGCAATCCTAAATATTCCTTATTTGTCAATAGACATAGAGAACAAATAGCTCTCTTGAAGTCAGAATGATTATGCTTTGCATGTTACCCTAAGATATATGTAGAATGCAAGAGATATGTGAGGTATCAAGAAGCAAGCTAAAGTATATTTTTCTCACCTAGTTTTCCCCAAGAAAAAATAAGGTAATGTCAAGGCAAACCATTTATATAACAAAAAATATAAACAAAACATTAAAGGGGCTACTGAATTTTCTTGATGAAAAAGGTAAGAAAAGTCAAAACAGAGGCTCTCAATTATTTGTTTGCTTCAGCTTTTATGAAGAAAGACATTAGATTTTCTACTTCCAAACCATTTATAATAGCAGACAAGAAAAATGTATTGAATCCTACAGCAGTAAGTACCAAGAATGGATCAAACTAAATTGACAAACTGAAAAAAATTATGAAGACCAGAAGGCATCTGTCAGATTTTTTATAAGGAATTCAAATGAAACTATGGACTAGAATATATAAGCAAAGGATACAAAATGACCATTGGCCCATATGATTGATGAACTGCCCACATAAGTCTTCTTTATTATGAGAGAAGTCCCCAAAGTGACCCTGGGAAGGAAAAACTGTCCATGCCAAGCATACTAATAGCATCAATTATAAAAGATAGCATCAAGAAATTCAAAGAAGAGAAATTCTGTTGGGGCTAAGAGCTGCATGACTTTTATAAAGGAAATTATGCCATAATAAGATAGAATTGTTTGAAAATTTATAATAAATATGTATAAAAGAACATAGTCAACACTCCAGTTAATCCTGTCTATACCCAAACTAACTTGGTTATTTTTTCATGCCTTTTCTCACATAGTTATCCACACACCTACAATAGACTATCACCACTCATATTTCTCATTCTCATCTCCACATACTGAAATATTAAAATCAAGCTTAGGTAGCAACATTTTCATAAATCTTTCTTTGTTTACCACTGTTGGAATGATTTCTCCTTAAATTTTTCATCAATCTTGCTATGGTAAGTATTCTTTTGAATGTATCACATTATGTTTTTTTTTTGCATGTCTTATTTCTGTAAATTTCTTAAAATATTTTATTTTACTCTGGCATCCATAAGCCTTAGTATGGTGTCCTGTATAGTACAATAAAAAATGGCATTATAGTGTGGTAAATTTAGACATACACAAAAAGCTTTTGACAAGTTTTCATATCCAGGCTGTTTAAAACACATATGTGCATTCACACATAAGCACATTTTTATAGGACTAGTAGAATGCTTTGCCATGGAAAAATTGGTGACAGTAATTATAGGAAATATAGGGATAAATGGGCATATCTCTGAATAAAGCTGAATTAAGAGTGGAATTCACTGTAATCCAATTCTGAAACACCTTACTTTACCCATATGATCTTGAATAAATATGAAAAAAACAGCAAATATACAAATGGCAAGATCTTCTTGGTAATGAAATACCAGGTTAATAAAAATATTAAGGATATTTCCTAACACTATATAAAACTGTGACAATGAGTTTCAATATGGGGCAAAAACAACCCAATTGTGTTTATACAATGAAGAGTTTTGAAATATCAGTTCATATTCTCTCCCCGATAAAGAAATTTTTAGAATTATCAAATTTAATTTTTAAAATGTTAAGAACTTGCTATAGGGGTAAGCTAGGTGTCGCAGTGGATAGAATATCAGCCCTGAAGTCAGGAGGACATGAGTTCAAATTTGATTTCAGACACTTAACA
>JAJPUD010000321.1:115280-136067 GCA_023553655.1 Myrmecobius fasciatus
AAAAAAAAAAAAAAAAAAAAAAAAAAAAAGTTCCCTGACAACTGAAACAATATAAAAGTAGAATGAGCTGTCTAGAGAAAACATCACCTCCAAATCATAGCAGGTCCTAAAGCAAAGTCTAGATTGGGTGTCAGACTATCAAAATGTAACATTTGGCCTGTAAAACTTTCCAATGTGACTATAATCAAATTAAAATGTAATTAAACATTTAACAAAATAAAAAATACAATACAATATAAATAATATTAATGTGGTTTTCTATGGCAATATGTCCATGGAAATCATTTCTATTTCATTTTGACACCAGAGGTTGGCCACATTTTAGAGGAGATTTTTTCAGGTATAGGTAGAACTAGAATATTCTATGACTATGATGACTTTAACACAATGCACAGTTGTAACTCAAGAGATAAGCATAATAATAAGATTTTTGAACTGGGGAAAAAAACCCTCATAGGTCATATAATCCATCCTCTTAATTTTATAGATAATTGAACAGAGGTGTTTTCTAATTTCACATCAAGAACAGAGAGGGGCTCAAATGTAAGTCCCCTGACTTCAAATTCAGTGCTTTCCTCTCTAATTTACACAATTTTCTTTGTTTAAACAAAACTTTCTTTACAGAATCTCTGAACACTTTGTCCAGTTTTGTCTGTTGTATCTTCAGAGAAAATTAGAGGAGCCAAAAAAGATCCAGGGAAAGACAATTAAATGAATAAGATGAATATAGGGGAAAGAATTATGACTATTGAAAGATGACGACAAATAAAACAATAAAATCATGGTGCTACAATAGATGAAGTGCTGAATCTAAAGTAAGAAAGACTCATCTTTCTAGGTTCAAATCTGTCCTCAGACACTTGCTGGGGGACCCTGAGCAAGTCACTTAACCATGCTTGCCTTAGTTTCCTCATCTGTCAATTGAGTTATAGAAAGAAATGGCCAACCACTCCAGTATCTTTATCAAATTTGGGATCATAACTAAATGATGTCATAATTAAGAAATCACTCAACACACGACTTCCTGAGTCAGAATTCTTTCTTTGTACTTTGGTTCTCAGCTAGGCTAACTTGAACCCTTTGCTCTTTCTCATGATCTGACTCCATTTCTTAAAAAAAAAAAAAAAAAAAAAAAAAAAAAAGCTTTGACTTTTGGTCCTCATATAATTTGCCCACATCAGCACCTGGCAACCAGTTCCTATTCCCACTTTAAAATGCTACACAACTATTAAATACTGTTTTCCTTGCATAAGCCTTAGCTATTTCCACCTTTCCTGATTAAGTCCACTTACCACAGAATCTCAGAAATGGAAGAAACTCCAAAGGCTATCTAGTCTAACCTGTACCTGATCAAGAATCCCCTCAAGACCATAACTGACTGGTCATACAACTCTTAAAAACTTCTGAGGAAGGAAAAGGCAACTTGTTTACTACTTTCAGACAACCTTACTTATTAGGAAGTTTGCCCTCATACCAATCTTTAAATTTGCCTTTTTGTAATATTCACTCTTTGTTGCTAGTCCCATTCTCAACTGAAAAGAACACAAATCTCTTTCAGTTTATAGACCTTAAAACACTTAAGACAGCTATCATATTCACCATAACTCTCTTCTAGAAACTTAAACTTCCTGTTCCTTCAATAGATCTTCCTGGACTCTACGGAAAGATAATTATGTAGGTATAACTTCTTGGCCCCTGTATTCATTTTCTGATTTGTTGGGATTGCATTGGCTTTTGTTACTGAACTTGTGATTTTATCAGTGTAAGGAATTCCAACATGAGGAAATCCCCATTACTAGTGCAAATCAACATCTGCTCTATAATATGTAGCCTTAGAGGACTGACTTGGGACATTGAGAGATTAAATGAGTGGTCTCAGGTCACACAATACCTTTCTGAATCAGGACTTGAACCTTAACTCCTGACTTTGACTCTGACTCTACACATGCCATCACATTGTCTCATAATTAGCATATCTATTATGGGTTATGAAGAGAAAGTCAGAAAGGTCCTAGCATATTCCTAAGTATTTCCCGATTGATACCATTAGAAACAGAGCACTGGGAAGGATGGAATTCAGTGCAAACTATGAGGCAATATTATTTTCATTAGGATTTAAATGAAAAGAAGACTAGATTGCTGAGAAGAAAATGTGAAATTTGCCACTAACTAGTCATGTGACTTTGGGCAAATCATTTTACCTCTAGACTTTATTTGCTTCGCTGTATAAGGGATTTGAATTATATGATCATTAAAGTCCCTTTCTGACTTATGACTGTGAATTTCTTTCTTTTTAGCATGTACTTACACTTAAACTGGGGAGCATGTTCACATATGTGAATGACCTTATACCCACAGAATATGCTCATTTTTATCCTTATACAATAAAACACACAAGAATGACAGTTTTTCCAATCCAGTCTCTTTAGACATCTTAATGATTAAATGGAATTGACCAATAAGCTATGAACTCCTACAGAGCAGTGGCTGGATATTTGTATTTGGTTTTGCTTTTTGGGTCAGGTTTTTTGCTTTCATTTTGCTTTGCTTTGCTTTGTGTCCTTGGTGCTCAGCATAGCAGGGTTTAAGGTTGCAATCAAAAGGGAAAGGTAGAATGACAACAGAGAGTGATTGGGCAGTTGAAGTGGTATGGAAGAATAGTTCATGGGAAACAAGAGAATTAAAGAATTGTAAAGTAAGGGTGTTTGAGGAAGTGTTGATATAGATGAAGTCACCTCATTTGGGGTAGGCAAGAGTTGTGAAGGAAAGCCTGAACCAGGCACTGAACTCATTAAGGAAAGAAGTGTTCTAAAAGTCAATACAAAAACTACTAAAATTTTGATCAGGTGATAGGTATGAATTGAATCCTTGAGAGCAGGGACTGTCTTTTCCCTTTCTTTATATCCGCAGGTCTTATCACAGTTATTGGCACATTGTAGGAACTGAGTGTTTATTAACCGAGCGACATAGTAGGTATTTAATAGTTGTTGGCTTGGCTTGGCTTGGCTTGCCACAAAGCCAACCATATATTAGGAATGAAAACAATTGCCTATGAGTGATAGATTTGGTGGTTAAGTAAAAATATAGCCACAGATTTCTACAGTTTGTATGATCCTTCCTTCTTTCCACCCTAGCAAGTGAAAAATGATTCTGCTTCCAGGATTACAGTTTAGGGCTAAGAAGAATCTTATCAAGAAACACTTTAGTGATAAATTCCTCCTGCCCATGAAAATAAGCTGAATTTATCTATCCTTAAAATCGGTTAAATTTATCTGCAGTATTTGGCCTCTTCTTGGAAGTTACACTGCTAAATTATGTAGAGTTCTTGACTCTTGATGGCACAAACAACAGGCAAAAGAGTATATCATTACTCATTTTGTCTCTTGTGCAAAAATTTATGATTTCCTGACCCTAATTCATTCATGGATTCTTTTTCAGTAGTATTTGGGGTTTTGATCATTTAATTATTCAACATTTAGGGAAGAAGAGGATTTAAGAAGATTTATTATTATTAATCCAGTGAAAAAAGAAAACAATGTTGTACAACCCAAGCCACCAAGGCTATCTGCATAAGAGGCGATTCACTTGGCCTCTCTTACCTCCAGAAGGTTTGTAAATCTCTTATATATGGCAATTTTTTGTGAAAACAGGTCTATAGAATCTTTGCTGTGTAAACACTTTGTTTTTTCTGGGTTCTAAGGGATGAATGTGAGTATGATCATTAAAAAACCAAAAAGAAACCTCTTCCATTGAAAGTCTACTCCAGTGTCAAAGGTGTTACGGAACTTATCCTGGATTCTCAAAGACTAAAACTTGGAGTCTCTCTACAAGACAGGCCACAGACTGTATTTGTCTTAAGAAATTCAGCCTAAATTCACTGAATGGCATCACCAAGTTGGTTCCCAGATAATGATTATTTTTATTTCAAGAAAATTATTAAATCATCTACTAAGGCATATAAGAATTATATTTTTCATTGGTAAAGGAATCATTCCTCATTAAATCAAAATCTTTTTAAGTATTAAAATTTTAAAATTGAATAATATATACTTCAAATTATTTATATTGGTGAATAATATATTCATTTATAAAAAGCAATTGCCAAAATTGCTTGCTACAAAATTTTCTAAACACTGTCCTTTAACTACCAGAGTTGGAAGTGCTCAATGGAGTCATAAAAATAGGATAACAATCCTATCCTGCTGAGCATCTATATGACAATTCTAGAAATTCCTTTGGTTATTCATAGGGACCACAAGCATGAAAGTCAGAGAATACATATCTCTAGGTGCTGGGGGATGGTCTCATCTCATAACTGGATTAGGCCCAGATCATTCCATATCTCATAGATTTGACCTGAACTTTCTTTCTAGACAGAAGACAACAAAGATCTTCACATATGATTTCATTATTTAGAGGAGGGAAGGAAAGGGCTGATAGTAGGCATATCAAGGAACAAATCATCCACATTAAAAGTGAGACTAAATATTTTAATATGGTTAATTAAAACACCATACTTATGGGTGATGAAACTTATATGTTTGTTAAGCAAGAGAACTTAATCTAGAGAGGCTTAAAGATAGATATGGATTTTGGGATGTACATCCATTTTTAGTCAATGCTTATCTAATAGGTCATTCCCCAATAGTAGAAAATATCTTGTTTTATCTTCCTAAGTCTTTAAGGAAAGGCATTCTTTCCTACATTCCATTTTCCATATTTTCAATTACCCAAATAAGAAATATATACTTTTTTGCTATCAAATGATAATGCAAATCATGACAAAATAAAATTTGGCTAATTTGATCTACATCTATGAGACTAGTTCCAAACCTGCATCCCTTCAAAAAAAAAAAGCAAAGCATTGTGAACATTAGTTCAGGATAACAAAGAAATTCAGATGCTTTTCATGAGTTGTTAAAGACAGACAATCATCCTAGGAAGCAATGACTTTTGACTCACTAGTGTTCGATTAAAATAAACAGGGTCTCTAACACTTAATTATCCTATCTTTTAGACTGAAAAAGAGCTTTCAGTTACAATAATAATAACCATAATTCATAATTACATAAAACTTCACAGTTTAGAAAACTCTTTTCTCAAAATAATCTTGAGAGATAGACATTGTAGTATTATTTGACCCATCTTACTAATAAGAAAATGGACACTTAAATTCATTAAATAACTTTCTCAAAGTAACAATAAGAGGGAGAAATAAGTCCAGTAGACTTTCTACTATGCCACATACCAATGGTTCTCAAAGTATAATCCAGAAACTGCTAGGGTCCCCTGAGGCCCATCTAGGAATCTATGAGGTCAAAACTATTTTTCTAACACCTATTGTTCAGACATTTCAGTTACATCTGACTCTTCATGACCTCATTTGGAATTTTCTTAGCAAAGATACTAGAATGATTTGTCATTTCTTTCCCCAATTCATTTTTACAGGTGAGAAAAACTGATCACTATGCCATCTAACTCCCCCTTTTATAATACTAAGATATTTTAATTTCTAATGTGCTAAGTATTAATGTATATAATCCTCATAAATAAAAGCTTTCTGAAATCCTCAAAAAAAATTAAGATCATAAAGGGGTACTAAGACCAAAAAGCTTACAACTACAATAGATAATATTCTTAACAATATAGGCCTAGCCATCAGGGTGTTAAGAAAATGAAGATCATCCTCATAGCTACCTATTTCCTATTTATTATATAAATGAAGTTCATGCCGTGTCATACAGTAGAACTAAACAATATGATTACCTGCTGAACTAATCCTCACCTGAATTGGGATTATTCTTCTTTAATAATAGAGGATTTCAAAGAAATAAGAACACAGTATTATAAGACTAAACGTATCACATATATTTATTGAGATCAGCATTAACACATAATTATGCCTTCCTCTTAGTGGTACCATCAAGGGGAAGAAGCATACAATATCATTATGTGAGGCATACTCCAAAGCATGAAGAACAGGTGTTAAAATACAAATAAGCCATAACATAATTATATCTTTCACAAAGTATAGCCTTAGTAATGGCTTTGGAATTTTTTTAAATTCCATCTTGGCATCTGTTTATGCTCAAAGCAAAGCTGCTTGAAGTCTCATCTATGTATGGCCTTCCATTATAAAGCTTCTGGACAGGGTTAACTTTCTGTTTAAGAAAAATGTAGACATATAACTGCCAAGTTCTTCAGCTTAACAACCAAGTCCTTTAATTTTTAAGGTTTAGGGTCTTCTTAGGAAACATGCTTCCTCTGCCCTTCCCAACACACATACAAAAAAATGTTTGACAAATTCTAAGGGATAATTTCCACCCACTCCAGTCCAACAAGCATTTATTAAGCATCCAGTATGAGGTAATGCCCTTACAAAAACAACCACAAAAGAATTCTTAAATATAACTAACAGGTATTGCAAATAATGGACTCTAAGAGCTAGAGACACGTAGTCCAAGTCTCACTTTCAAAAGAGTGAATTCATTTGTTCCCAGCAAATTAAGTTTCATTCTGTCCTTAATGGTGGCCAAATATATAAATACCCTTGATGGCCCCTCCCCCCAGCATCTGACAAGTCTTATGATCCATGACTTTATTTTATTCATAAAGATAAAATACATTTTTCTCCAGATATGATGGATATCTTTTCCCTTTTGGAAAGAATAAAAACAAAAACTATCCTCTGTATTTGAAGTTCATCTGACTTAGCCTTCTCTCCTACCAAAGGAAATTATAGTAATACCTTTAATCTATCTCTTTTCATTTGTTTCTGAAAAAATGAAGTGGCTATTGTTTCACTCACTCTAGGCACTTCCCTCTCTTTCATGCTAGGTAAAGACAGAGAAGATAGGCCAATAAGGACACCTAGCTTCTATTTCCAATTTTACTAACACTAACTAGCACTGTTACCTTAAGCAAACTTCTCTATGATACAATTTTCTCATCTCTAAAATAAATATATAGGTTTAAATGAACAATAATGTTTCTCCCAGCTGATTGTAAGTCAAGGAGGATCAAAGGAAAATAAACATATTGTCATTTAAGGAATGAATGGGGAAGAATAAAACAGAGTGAATATTGGTTCAGGGAAGAGTTTAAGAACCAAAAAAATCCCTTCATTTTCTAAATAATGTACTTCCTAACACAGGGGTAATGGTGGTGGGTAGGGTGAGAAAGTTATTTTCCTTCCTGCCAATGCAATGCCATTTTAGAAGGGGCAAAACAAAACATCTGTAGAATGGATTTGGATTGGCAGAAAAAGAAAAGGAAAATCATTGCTAGTGAAGAAAATATGTGAGCATTCATAATTTGGAGATTGGTTTGGTTGAAACTATGGCTTCCTGTTGGGAAATAATAGAGTAGAGAGAATGTTAAAGTCAGGAGAAAAATGGATTCAAATGTTGCTTCTGATGCTCTCTGTCAAATCTTAGGAAAATTATTTAACTTCTGAGCATTGCTTTCTTAATCTATAAAATGGAGATTAAAAATAGTACCAAATTTAAAGGGTTGATGCAAGGATCAAATGAAATTATGAATGCAAATTTCTTTGTAAACTTTAAAAGTACTTTTAAGATGTTCTCTGTTATTATTAACATCAATGTAAAATGGGATTAGATAAGTAGAAAGGAGCCATGGTCATATTATGGAGGTGAATACACAGCCAAATAGCTTTAACTATTACCCATAGGCAATAGACAACAAAATATGATGACATTGTTTGATTCAACTTGACAAACAGGCATTAATCAATTACTGATCAGTCAATAAACATTTACTAAGTGGTGCTAGGCGCTTTGTGTTCTACAGAACACAAAGCAAGCCATTGAGAGAGATAAATACCAAGAAATAAGTAATGGTCCCTTTTTTCAAGGAATTTGGGGGAGAGAAGACATATAAACATAAATACATTTAAAGCAATTATACTGTTCCTTAGGCAAAGAAAATGATAGTGCTGCTAGAAATAAATTCTCATTTTTCTTAAGTTTAGACTTCAAATCACAAATGGAAGAATTATTTAAATTTAAAAGTTAATTCCTTTTCAACAAGATCTTAATTCTCAAAATCAAATTCACATTAAGACAAAACTAACCTTTTTTTAAGTCCTAGGTATTACATACAAATCAACTAGAAAACAAAAAGACATTATCAAAAAAAAAATGTATAATGTTTAATTTCTCAAATCACAACAGAAGCTCTCAACTAAACTGGAAAGGAAATCGCTTTATTACCATTTCACAGCCAAGGGCTATCTATATCTGCAGATTTAATATTTTCTTTACATGTTACCTTATTTTACTGATCTAAGCTTTACTTGGCTGGAATATAGTGAGCCAATATATTTCTAGGCTATCTAGATATTACTAACTACATACATGGGTACTGCATTCTTTTTGAGCCAACAGCTAATCAAAAAAAAAATCATATCAGAGATAAGAACTTCTCCCATTCATCCTAATGAGATATCTTGGTCAAACACAGTTGAACTAGTTAATCACTAGAATCTCAAAACATCTAAAGAAACCATTCCTGGCTCAGAACCTCTAAAGATTTGTTATAGGTTTTGATGAGTCTAGTTTTAATAAACCACCAAAAAATCCCAGAAGCAAATGAAAATATACAAAAACTAAGTGAAAACTATGTATACATATATGAGTGTGTTTGTGTGTTTATACACACATACACACACACAAATGGTATAAGCCAACTATATATGAACTTTTCACAGTATGCTCACAGGAACACATATAAAATGAAATCTGCTTTCTGGAGAAAGAACAGTAAAACAAAGGGATAAAAAAGAGTAATAGAATTTTTTCTTACCTCTCTAATTACTATTTCAAAGAGAAAGCTTTATTTCCTGTACAAGCAGGGCTTAAATCGCATAGGATTGTTGAAAGCCTTCAGATTTAAACAAATGCCAGGTCATCCAATAATAAAATAATAATTTAGATGCAGGGGATAATAAACCTCTTCACTGGCATGAAAAATAGAAAGAAAAGGAATCAGACACTTAAAAAAAACTACCTGATATGTCAAAATTAAATATTTCTTCTTCATCCCATGGCTTTTAATTTTTTTTCTGTGCCTCATGGAAGAAATTTTATATTGATATTATTCCAGAGAACCTATGAGTTAATGATTATAATCTCGACATAATTCTCAACCATGGGCATGCCCCACAAACAAATAATGAAGAATATGTTCAAGACCCAGGGGAAGGAAAGATGAAAGCAGAGATGGTAAAAATGCATCTTGGGCTTAAAAGATTGCTCACTATTCCTATGGGATGTTCCTAATATTCCGGTCTTTTAGTGAATCATCTACATTTGATTTTTAAAAAGTGAGAAAAAATCACTATCCCTCTAAAGCTCACAGAAATAGAGTTCCTCAGTTAATTTAGTTAAACATCCAATAAATTTTTATATTCTTGAAAATCCTACCTTTTTACCTCCCAACATCAAAACAAAAAATCAACAGTTCTAAGACTGTTGAAAATGAAAGTTACAGAAAAATTATTGTAGAAATATTTGGACAATTTCATCAGGGTCTACAGAATATTCAATCATCCACATATTTTGTAAAAACAATGTCCCAAAATTTGTGATAAAACTTAATACATTTCAGATCAACTCTTTATTTGCAACCAGAGGCCCGCACCTCATTGTCTCAATACATATACCCCACCCAATCAGGCATATCCCTACACAGTAATCTCCTCCAAGAAGTCTTCCCTGACTAAATTCTTGCCATTTCCATCATTCCTTTACTTTTTGTCCCTAAGTATATAAACACTTTTAACTATATTATTATAAACATTATTATTCTCTAGATAATCATATCCAGTACAATATGTAGTACAGTAAATTATCTCCCTAACTGCACTACAAACTCAAGAAAAGAGACTTATCTGAGCTTTTCCAAAGCACACAGAATATATATAATTCTTTGTTGACTGACTGTAGCTTTTTAATAGAATCAATCTTATCTAATATCTTTTAATAGAATGCTAATTAATATTACAAAAGAGTATATTTCCCCAGATTAAACAAAACACACCAATATTACCTGGAAAGAAAGAATTGATATAATTTCATCTTCATAGTCCCTTCTAGCACTAAAATACTTTCATTTTAAACCCTCAAGAGGACATTCAGTTGTTACACATTTGTCCATAATTCAATACCCAACCAAATAAATAGTGCTAGATATCTAAAAAGAAAACTATCTCTTTTCCTGACTAGGAAAGGGATTTAAATCTTATATCATACACTGAAATATTCTGCAAGGGCATTAACATTCTAGTATAGTTATTTGGGAAGGAAGAAATATAGAATGTAAAGTCCCTAAGTTCATTTGTTTTATCTGCCTCTAAAATCAAAACAGTACCCTATTTGTCAGTTCATTCACCTTGTACTTGATTGATCCTTCTTGAAAAGTTCAAAAGAATTTGAGTTAAAAATCTAGATTGTAAAATGGATACAGCTCTAAGACAGAAAGATATCAGTTCAAATTCAGACTCAAAAATTTACTAGTTATGAGACCCTGCCTCAGTTTTTTCATCTGAAAAAAAAATGGAGCAACATGACGTGGAGATAATAACACTTACCTCTGAAGCTTTTTGTGAGGATAAAATGAGATAATATTTGTAAAATGCTTTTCAAACCTTAAAATACTTTGTAAATGCTAACTTTTATTATTATCAGCAAGATACTATTTTATTTCCATAGATAGTTCTTCAACTATCTATGATTTCATTGATGATCATCTTACTTTCACTAATGAAGACCATAACCCTTGACTGCCTTGGATGATTAAAACATTTTATCAGCTCATGGTCATACTGGTAATGAACCTTTTCAAATGTAGCTAGACTATTCCTCAAATAACCAATAGTCATTGGGCCCATACTCAAAATCTTTCCAATTTGATAAACTGCCAGCCAGAATATAGTCTGTTAGCTCAGTTTTCAAGAACCCAATGTCACCTTCATGCCACAATAATACATCAGAAGAAAACTTTTGAGGTTCAATTGTCTGTATTAAATGAATAGGACTTTGGAAAAGAAAATATGCAAAAGTATTCTTATCTTTTGTGGTTGGAATTTTTTTATTTGGACACAAATCTTAATGTTGAAACTTCTAATGATAATCTTAGAGAAATGAGGAAACAATCATATTTGTCAATAACTATAAGCCTCTTATACAAATATCGTTACAATGTATACAAAAATCTGAAAGTTCCCAACTTTCAATAGCAGTATATCACCATGAAGTGTGACACCAATTTTTGCATTATGTCCACTTTTTAGAGACCAAAGAAGCAGGTTTCTTACTGTAAATGTGCTCTCTTTATTTATGCAATATGTACCCCTTATTTGTGGTCTGTGGTAATAATTTAAAGAAGAGAGAAATTCTTTTAAACAAGAATATACAGTAAGTGAATGAGGATCCAAATTCAGGAGAGTAAGAAAGCAATTACAATTCTTAATGTAACAAATATGAAAAATAAAAGTTTTTATATAAAACACTGAGCAGGCAGGCTTTATGGTATACAACTTTATTCAAAAGGGGAAAATATATTCTGTCCTTAGCAGATAAAGATGATCCTACCAGTCCACCTGGAGCAGGCCTTGTGTGATAGCATAGCACAAGAAGAAAGCAATCAGAACTCCATTCTCATCTTAGCCTGTCGTAGCTCAAAACTTCTGAGGTAAGCAATCCACCAGCCTCAGTCTCCCCAATAACAAGGATCATAGCAGCACATTACTATTACTGGAAATAAAAAAGTGTTTTGTTTTGTTTTTTTCTATTAGCAATAATGGATTAGAGTCAGCTAATTTTTTTCATGCTAACTTACCCCTTGCAAAAGACAAGGTGAATGCATTGGCTTTTGCTACAGCACTCCTGGAAAACACTCTCTTTATTGTTTATTTGAATCTAGAGTGTTTTCTGAAGCTCCATTCAAAACATCTTTTCCAAAAAGATTCCTCTAAACTAAGTTGTCCTCTATTTCCTTTGAACTCTTCCATTGTATTTCTTTTCTATATCACTCATGTAATAAATACTGTCTCATTGTTGTTTAACTTTTTATTTTTAAATGTCTTATATTTTCAAAGAGATTATAAACTCCTTCAGGGCAAAGTCTATGTAATATATTTCTTTACATCTCCTATAACTTTTATCAATGTCACTTTCATGTAGCATATGCTCAGTATTTACTGCCTGATCAAAGGTTGGATACATAACAAATATATCTGTAGTTAATATTTTCATGTGTGGTTGTCCTCCTTGTATTTAAGCCTTGGTAAGTAATGAGGATTAAATAAAATAATTCATGCAAGACTTTTAAAATTAATTCAAAAGAATACTGAAAGACTAGAACGCTGATCAATGCATTGACTGATCAGGATTTCAGAAGAATCCTGGTGAAGCATTTCTTTCATATCCCTGCAGAGAGGAGGTAGACTAGTTTACATAATGGACATCAGTCACATTTTTCCCATGTGACAATTGTGCCAATTTGTTTTGCTTCATTATACTTATTTGTTATAAAATAGGATGCTAGTAAGGGGCATTCAGAGTAGTTTCCTCATAGAAAGTGCCTGTGGGAAATAATATCAATGTTTTTTAAGAGAAAGAGAAAAAGAAAAGAACAATAAAACATTTTTTTAAAAATACATGAAATCAATAATTCCAGTTAAAACAATAAGTTTCATTCTTAATTATAAATTGCAGAAACATCATTTAAAGAAACCAGGAAACATTTGCTCCCAGCTAGCATTCAAGACATACCATAATGTTTTAGAAAAATCTAAGGCAACTTGGGTCACTGATTCAAATGATCCCAAGAGAAAGTGATGCAGAAAAGGAGCATTACACACTGGATAAATACTATAGCAGATAGGATAAGAAAATCAGATTACTGAAGATTTTGGTATTGATTTGAGAGCTTCCAGTGATCCTAGTATCATTTGTATTAGATTTTTTTATCCAGGTACAGGTTTTCTTATTCTCTTTCTTAGAAAGGACTTGGGTTCACTGATTACATTTATTAACTGATGAGATTTTGAAAGAGATATTAAGTAGAATTGTTTCATTTGCTATTTCTGCAATTATAATAGCAATGGTCTAATGAGTATTTCTCAAATATGAATTACCACAGTAAAATACCTCCACAGAATAGTCCTAGTCACTGAAGTTCACTAATATTCATCCTCTGATTCTTTTATCTTCATTAAATGTTATTACAAATTTCTCTCTTATTAATAATTGAAAACCTTGAAAGATTTCACCAGAGACCAAGATAATTTAGTGTGGACTTCTCTTACCTTATCTCTTCCTCATTATATACCTGATCTTGCATCCATTCTCTCACCCAATCCAGTATTTTCAGAAGAGAAGATAGCCTCTCCATCTCTAAATTTAATACATCCCTCTCCAATATATTCATTTTATCTTTCATTATGGATTTAATCCTCAATATCTTTAAACATATTCCAGTTTCCTCTTTCTAAAAATCAAACAGATAAAAGAAAAACATTTCCTTGCTCAGCCACCCTTTTTAACTATTTGCCTATTTCAAAAATGACTCCATAGTCTCTAGAGTGGGAGACTTGAATAGCAGTGCAACTGACAGAACAAAGATAATGGACATAGAGAGTAGGCTGTATGTGGGCAGTGGGAAATGATGAGCTCAGTTTTCAACATGTTAAGAATGAGATGATAGAATGAGTGGAAGTTATAGAGAAGCAGATTTAGATTAACAGTAAAAAAAAAAGTTTCCCAACAATTAAAGTCATCTAAAATTGGAATGGTCTTTCCAGAGATTCTCATCCCTCACTTCAAATTTTCAAGCAAAACCCATATAACTATTTCAGTATGTAGACATGGGAATTCTTATATAGATATTTGTTGGACTAGATGGCCTCATGGTCCCTTTCTACTCTGAGATTCCACGATTCAAATTTCTTTAGGCACCTGGAAATAGAGGAGATGGAGATTCTAAACTTATTCTCATAAGTCTGATTGTTGAAGATGAGAGAATGCTTTTGTTAAGAGATTATCAAGGATGGAAGATAATAGGTTACACTTTTTAAAAAAGGATTGGAATTGGTGTCAAATGCATGAACTTGGGAAATTCACCTCATCTCTCCAGGCCTTAGGCCTCATCTAGAAAAATGAAAAGGTTGGATGAAATGGTCTCTAGAGTTCCTTTCTGTTCAATGCTGGAGCTATTATCTTATGGCTAAATTTGAGGCTGCAATCATAATCAGATACTGGAAAGAAAAAGAAATTGAAAAGAAGGAAGTAAGAGAAGAGAATAAGGAAAGTACATGTTATAGCAGTCAGGGAAAAGGAGTTCAGCAAAGATAGAGAAAATTCCACTGATTTAGCAATGATGAGATAACTTGTAGTCTTTAAGAAAATGGTTTGAAGAAGCAGAATGTGCAAAGGAGAAGAAACTTGGCATTAAAAAACAAGGATTTAAGATT
Organism: Myrmecobius fasciatus; assembly: GCA_023553655.1. Taxonomy (NCBI): domain Eukaryota; kingdom Metazoa; phylum Chordata; class Mammalia; order Dasyuromorphia; family Myrmecobiidae; genus Myrmecobius; species Myrmecobius fasciatus. Next base: position 129,778 of record JAJPUD010000321.1, read on the forward strand.
CAGCCACCCTTTGTTAGCCATGTGATAAGATCATAATATAAGATTGCTAGAGAATTAGTTATTGACTTTGAGAGCAGCTAGGAATCCCAGGGTCAACATAATTATATTTTTCTAATTAAGGTAAATTTAAAAATTAGATTGTTTGAGGAACTGGAGTGAAATTTATAAAGTAGAAACAAGCATATTTAAATGCAGAAAGGAAGAAACCAAAAATGAGGAAGAAAATAAAGATGGTGGAGAGGAACTGGATAGGATGAGCATCAAATAATAACTTCTTTTAAACCCATGTCCTTATCTGCAAAAACAGAGTTAATGATACATTCCTGACATACCCTAGCATGTTGGAAAATACTATTTGAACTTGCAAAGGTTAATGTAAACATGAGCTATTATTATTCCAATATCCTTGAGAATTGAAACCAGAATGTAAGAAAGAGAGGGTGACAGAAATTAAAGGAAACTATATGAACCAGAAAGTCTGAAAAAAAGAAGAAGAAGGATTGGAATAGTAGTTGGGGGCAAGAAGTAGCATGGGGTGGAATCAACAGCAAGCAAGGGTATTTTAAAATAGAGAAAAGCTATTATGCCTGAAGGCAAGAGGAAAGGATATCCTGAAGAAAGAAGTAGGAAGGGTCCACAATACAGATGGAAGGATTAGATTTAAAGAAAAGAACCTTTCTCTGAAATTTAAAAAAAATTAGAAATAGAGACGGTGTCATATTAAAAATAGAGTGTTTGGGAACTGAATGACATATGCTGATTGGCCTTAGTATTTTTCATCAAGTAGGACCAAATGCTGATCATCCAATTACCTGCTTGTCTTTTTTGCTTTTCCTCAGTTCCTTGTGCAGTTTAGAAAATACTCTACCACTATATATTTATGTGACTTTGAACACAGGTGATTAATCTTTCAAAGTCTTAGTTTTATCATTTGAAAATTAGATTCATTGGACTGCATGACTTCTGAGGTTCTTCCAGTTTTAATCCTCCCTATGCTAGTACTGAAGTCTGTCTTTTCTTCTCTTTTAAACTCTAAGCTCCTTAAATGTAAAGAGACTACCTTGCAACCAGTAGGCACTTAGTTCATTAGATTGTGAAGTCCTTGAGAATAGATAGAACACATAGTAGATGCCTAATAAATGTTTCTTGACCACTTGATTCATAAATATTTGCTAAATTGAAGTGCTTGAAAGAATATCTCAACTTCTTTGTTAAAGGCTATAAGATCTAATATTGGGCCTACAACAGGTATGATATATTCATTTTATTTAATGAATGAAAATTTTATAACGTCACATTAGATCTACCACCATATGCACAATTTCATATTTCTATTTATATTACATAAATATTGGTTTTTGAGTAAAGAACTCTAGACTATTAACTATGGTCAAATCAGGTCCGGAATGGTACTTCAAGATGAAGTCTCCTTTTCCCTTTACTACAACATATCCTTTGTACGTGAATATCTGGAAATACCAATAGTTTGGAAGCCTAAGCTGATTGTCCATTAATTTCTAAAAAAATGAAAAAACCTTTTAACAACTTGGGAAGGATTTTTAAGCTGGACAAAAAAAAAATGCAATCTTTTTTGCTTGACTATGCATATTTGTTACAATTTTTTTTCTTTTCTTTTTTCAATGGTGTTTGGGAGGGCAGAGAAAGAAAATCAATTTTTGTTCATTGAAAAGAAAATTTAACAACTGGCACAAGAGCACTTATCTGCCAGAAAGAAATTGGAATGGGAGTTCGGATACCTGGGTCTTGTCCCAGTTCTGTCACTAATGAGCTGAATGACCTTCCAGAAATTACTTAGCTTAGCTAAACTTCAATTTCCTCATCTGTCAACAACAATAACAACAGCAAAACCAACAAAACAAACCCAGAGAGATAATAAAAACTAAACTATATCTCACAAAGTAGATGATAGGGTTAAATTAGATAAGATATATGAAATATCTTTAAAGTATAGAGTTACATATAATGTATTATCTGCTTTACATTGTCTGAGATACAGATGGCTATGTGCCCCTGGAGAGATAATCACTTTTAGATTAAAAGAGTCAGCTCACCAAAGAAGGGAAACCTATGCAGGCCAGATTTTTTTTAGTACCAAGCCATTCTAGCATTCAGGACATACTCTTCCCCAAGGGTAAATAAATGGTGCTTGGACAATCTAAAGAAAGGCAAGTATAGTGAGGGATAATGGAAAAAACAGCATTAAGGACTTAGAATGAGAATGGACTTTGGAGGTCATATGGTCCAACCTTCTTATCTTTAGATAAAGAAACTGAAGCCCAAAGAGATTAAGTGAATTTCTCCCTCAGCCCCTCACTTCACATGCATAAGTACCAGAGACAAAATTTGAACTTATTCCAGATAAACTTGACTCTTTCCTTTAAACCATGGTTTCTCTTGACCAGTAGTATTTTAATGTGCTAAGAGTACAGTTAATAGAATTCTATTTAAGATTTGAGGAAGTAAAACAACTACAGAGAACAGTATTTCCAGGAACTAGATAACACTTAATAAAATTTTCTAGGCTAGTTCATTTTGAGAATTTTTTCTGAAATAAAAATTCACTATTATAAACAATGTATATATATATATATATGTATATATATATATATATATATACGTATACACACACACACACACACATACACATTTGGGGCAGCTAGGTGACACAGTGGATAGAGTGCTGGACTTAGAGTCATGTGACCCTGGGTCACTCATCCCTGCTTGCCTCAGTTTCCCCATCTGTAAAATAAGCTAGAGGAGATGTCAAATCACTCCAATTTCTTTGCCAAGAAAAGGTCATGAAGAGTCAGTCATGACTGAAATAACTGAATATACATATGTACATATACATATACTAGATGTGTGTATGTGTGTGTGTGAATAAGGAAGCAATAAATATAGAGAATAGGATTTGTTCATCTATCTACCCAGTTCTAAGGAAGAGAAGACAATTCATAAGCATACCCAGTCAAGCAAATAAGGAAAATGCAGGGAAGGGAAATGAATGCAAATAATACTAGAGAGCTACATGATGCTGAAAGCCATTTCAGATGAGAGGGGAAAAAAAAACCTGAGAAATCTACAATAAAAACATGAACTTATAGTCATAACTTGCCTTAAACATCGACTCTTCTAGAATCATCACCTCTTCTAGAACTAAGGATAGCTTTGTGTGAAAATAAGGCTACCACTTCAATTTGTATTGTCAAATATAAATCTCTTAGGTTTTGATCCCTTCAAGAGAATGGTATCAATCCTCTAGACAAATACACACACACACATACACGTGTGTATATATATATATATGCATGTATATATAAAAAATATTTTGTTTTCTACACAATCATAGCCTTTAATAATTAACTGTTTAATTTCCTTTCTCAAACAGGAGAGCTTCCTCTTTTACTAGGGGGAAGTCTTAACAGTATAATTGAATGTGCTATCTATGTGATGCAAATTATTAGACACATAAGCTATTTGCTTGAAGAAGAGTACATACGATGAACTTGGAAAAAAAAATAATCTAATTTAAAGAATGAAGTTTTCATCCTAGCTTCATAAACATTTTGGAACCATCTATTTTTGCAAATCAAAGATATGGAACTGAATAATGTAAGAACAGCAGACTGTAATTATCAAAGAATATGGCAGGGCAAATCTCCAAATTAAAATCCCTAATTCTAAAAGAGAAAAAAAAAAAGCACCGTCTCTTCCCTTTTATATCTTAATCCTCAACTAAAAACTTCCCTGTTCCATTTTGCTCCCCTTTTCAAGGTCATCCATCATCAGCACAACATCCTAAGGATCCTTTAGTTAAAGAAAAATCTAGACTAGACTTGCCAGATCTTCACTAGCACAAGATCCACTTATCAGGGGTGTTACTCTGCAAGATGGGCAGCTGTCAAGTGCCAAAGGGTTAACATTACTTTATATGTACACAGCCACATTAGCAAGCCCATTACCTCTGTTCCCATTAAGTATTCTGATAACACCATGAGCTCTATGAGCTCAGCTTAACATTTAAGCCTGCAACAAACCCATAATTGCACAAAGCTTTCCAAAATGTTCAAGCTAATTTTAACCTTATGGAATTTAATTTTAAAACAAGGAAAAAATATACTGCAGCTATGTATTTTTTCAACAAAAATATTTTTTCCATTCCCTTTGCGTGTTCACTTTAAAAATATGAAGAGAAAAGTTTCAATGTCTCATTTTTTTTAAAGAAAAACAAATTAATGTATTCTGAACAAGCTTAAAATATTTCCATGAGAAATTTTTTATGTGCAGGTCTTTTTAAGTGTTGGTCAACAGAGTAGCCAGATGATTGAAAACAACATATATGGTGGTGCATGATATGAAGTTGCTATATTAGTTTTTTTCCTAATGTATATCTTTGATTTTATTTTTTCCAAAGGCCTTTTCTTTCTCAAGTTCAAAAACAAATACTGACAACATTCCTGTAGTAATACAAATAAAGGTGAAAAGAAAAGGAAAAATTAGTACTCTTGCAACATACAAATTTGCCTTTCAATTTGCTTTTGATATAAAACCTATTTGTATAACTGAGTATCAATATCTAATTAATTCAAAATTCACTCATCCTTAAAGTTTGTGATTGGAAGGTAAATTGTAATTTGAGAAATGATCTCTATATCACTGTTGAAAGAGAAGCAGCAGAGGTTGCAGTCCTCAGACACTGAAGACTAAGTGGATTTTAATAAAAATCAAGTTTAAATGTTCTGTATCTTAAGAGAAAAGGGAAAAAACCAAAGGTGAGTATTAAGAGAACATGTTAAAACATTAGTTTATACTAACTAGCTTCCCTTCAACAAGAAGTTATCTCATTTTATTTTCTGTCAAAGGAAATTCCAGTCTCAGCTTTTAGAGTGAGCTATGCTTCTGCCTGGTAAGTATCTGCAGTGTATAGAACAAATCAGAAAGGGAGAAACAGTGCCAAAAGGTACTTAGAGAGAGGAAAAAATGTTATGAGTAGAGAGCCAAAATCTTTCCCTGCTAGCTACCCCAATGCTCCAGCCACTCAGTTGCTCCCAACCTCTATATTTTACTGCACTCAGCATTTCACAGTTTTCTGCTTAAACCAATACTTAGAAAAATAACACTGTCACAAAGCTACCATATACACACATGCACACTGTATACACACACACACACACACACACACACTATCTTAAATTGTCACTGTACTGCTAAAGCACAATTTCCAGCAATAGTCTAATACACCACAGAGGCAGTTGGCCAACCAGGCACCCCTTCTGCCCCACCTTCACTTAGAAAAACCTGTTCAGGAGCGAACAACCTGACCCAGCTCAAGCTGCTCAGGCATGCAAACTGAATACGCAAATCTATTTGTTATTTCCCGTCACAGCATCACAGCATGCATGTCAAAGTGAAAAGCATGAGAAATGAAGATATGCAGGAATTCCCAGTAAGATTTCCCCGTGCACCCTGCACCCCATAAGTGATTTCTGCAAAGACGATCTCTCTCTCTCTCTGTGTCTCTCTCTGTGTGTGTCTCTGTCTCTCTCTGTCTCTCTTTCTCTCTGTGTGTGTCTCTGTGTCTCTCTGTCTCTGTCTCTGTCTCTGTCTCTCTCTGTCTCTGTCTCTCTCTCTGTCTCTCCCCCCCCCCACTCTGCCTATAAGGTATACATTCTCTCCTCATCTACATGCAAAACATACTAGCAGAGGGTCCTCTCTTTTCCTACCCCAGCCCTACAGGTACCCCTTATGCTTCCTGTACCCTAACCATCATTCTCAAGCTTGTAAAGCACAAGCATCCTTCTGAAAAGAGCTTGGTGATCTTCTCAACCCTCTCATCCTTGCAATAGCTTTGTCTATGTATCTCCCCTCATTTCTTCTCCCTCCCACTTACTTACTCTTCTGTCGTCCTCTTTCTCTCTGCACCCCCTCCTCGACTTGCACCCATCCTAGTAAGCCAGTAGCTGTTCCATTCCTACCTATGGGTACCCTACCTCCTGCACTCCCTCGTTTCACTCAACCAAGGATCATGCTAGTTTTTGCCATCCCCTTCCCCCACTATGCTTCTCTCGGGTCTTTCCAGGTGCAGATGAAAAGTATGATGCTTACAGTTCGCAGGAACTGTATCTCATCCTCGCCTTCACCCCCATCGGCCATGGTTCAGCTCTTCAGCTGGGGAGCCGGCTCCCGTCCCTTAATGAAGCCTGGTGGTAGCTTTCTTGCAGTTGCTGCTGCTGCTGCTGCTGCTGCTGCTGCTGCTGCTGCTGCTGCTG
>JAJPUD010000321.1:136077-173874 GCA_023553655.1 Myrmecobius fasciatus
TGCTGCTGCTGCTGCTGCTGCTGCTGCTGCTGCTGCTGCTGCTGCTGCTGCTGCTGCTGCTGCTGCTGCTGCTGCTGCTGCTGCTGTTCTCCTTGCTGCTGCTGCTCTCCTTGCTGCTGCAGCTGCCCAGAGTTGGGGAGCTGGAGGGAGAGTGGGAGGGGAAAGCCGGGCTGCTCCGTGTGGTGTGAGGCAGTTACCCCCCCCCACCCCCCTGCAAAGAGGAGGAGGACTAGGAGGAGGAAGCTGGGGGCGGGGGAGAGGGGGAGCGTGGAGCAGCAAGCTAAGGGAGATGATACCGCTCTGCACCGCACAGTGGGGAAGGAAGGGAAGGAAGGGAGGAATAAAGGAAGGGGGGACCAGGGGTCCGGGGAAGGAAGAGGGGAGACCGCCGGAGCACCCCCAGTCTCTCCTAGTTCCTCTCCAGACTCAGGCTGGCAGCAGGTTGACGAGTCTGCCCCGGCTCCTCTGTTCAAGTGCTGGGAGCCAGAAGGGACGTGATTAGTGATGCGGTGGGGGTGGGCGGGGTGGAGCTCTTCGGCTCCCCCACTGCTGCAGGTAATCTGCAGACAGTTCCCTCTGCAAGCCAAACCTGTGGCCTAGCGCCCCTTACTGGTGACTACATGTATGTGAATACATAACATGCGTGTGCACACACACCCGCATACTCAGGGAACTCCAGCCATCTATATATGTTCAAGCTGCTGATCCGCAGTGAGCGCTTAAAACCCTGAACTCAGCGGATTTTTTTTGTTTTGTTTTTTAGAGCTCTCTGACTGTAAATTACTTAAGGAAGTACAGAACTATCTCTGACTTGGGCTCATTAATGAAATTTAAAACTTCCTTTAGAAGCTACTCTATCTGCACTAAGCACTCAATGTCCAATATATGTCTACCTCGCTTTTTAAATATAATCCATACCATAGATATCCTTTGGATATGCTGTATTCCATTTACTTTCTTTTTTTATATCAAGATAATTTGTAATCCTCAGTAGGTAACGCTAGAGCCTGCAGAGGAAGTCGTCATTATGAGCATTGTAATTTTATTTTTCTCCTGAGAACTCAAATCATTTCGCAACAGATCCGTGTTCCATCTATATTCTGTACAAATACTATAGTATTCATATATCTCCTCTACGTAATAAGAAGCAGCTACTATCTTCATAAATAATCAGTAAAACTAAAGCAGTGAGCAAGGCTAAAAATTTAAATAAGAAAAAAATTATTTCTTCCATTCATAGATCAGAAACTTTCCCATTTAAAAATATTTTAAGAGATAGCTATCTTGTTAAAAAAAAAATGTTAGGTCTTGAAACCAGATTTCTACTAAGAGATGAAACAAGGTTGCCCATTAGCATCACTATTATTCAATATTGTACCAGAAATGTTAAATTTAGCAGCAAGAGAAGAAAAAAGAACTTAATAACTCTAATACAATAAATAAAAATAAACGACTATGATTCCAGATTATGATGAAGTATCAGCAACTATGACACTGGACTCAAGGTGCAAATACAATCATGGTGGCAAATTGTTCTGCTTGACTATGAATGTTTGTTGACAGAATTTTGTTATGTTTTGTTTTGTTTCCAATTGACTATGGAGGAAAGAAAAAGGAATAGGATAGCAAAAAGAAAAAAGGAGGGGGAGGGAAGATTATTGAAGTATCTTTTTCTTAATGCACAAAATTATAAGACAAGGAGGCCAGAAAGGATCACAGAGAAGTAAAACAGCTTTGCAAGTTACATGTTGAATGTGTTACATTTAAGAGAAAAAAAACAAACTATGCATGATAAAGATTTCAGGTAGAGTCCTCTTCTGTTGCGGAATAAAATGGAACTGTCCATTTTATTTAGTGTTTGTTAAGTTCAGCATTTTTTTTTTCAATTAAAGGGTTCACTATATGAAGTCAGCTCCCAGCAATCTGACCCTGTTTCTCTCTTTAATTCTGGGCATGCTACTCAGGCACAGTAATTAAATCAATATTACCATTGCTCCATATGGATCAGGTCATGATCCCTGGGACTTCCAGACCAGAATTCCCTTCTCTGCTCACTATTTCTTACAGTACATGTGCACATTTCCATATTGCAATATAAATTCCTACAGGGCTTAAATTAACTCTTTTTGTATTTGTATTCCCAATGATTGGTCCAGTGCCAGGCTCATAGTATTTTTTTTAATGCTTTTCATTCACTCATTTATCTATTCCTTTCTCTCCACTCCCATGGCTAGTATGCTAGTTCATTTCTTTCTCTCTTGGACTGGTATAAAAAGTTTCTAATAGGTCTCTCTCCCCTTCCTAACCTATTCTATCTCCAGCTACAAAAATAATCTTCCCCAGGAACAAGAATGACTGCGCCGGGGGCAGCTAGATGGTGCAGTGGATAGAGCACCAGCCCTGAAGTCAGGAAGACCTGAGTTCAAATGTGGACTCAGACACTTAACAATTCCTAGCTGTGTGACCCTGGGCAAGTCACTTAACCCCAATTGCCTCAGCAAAAATACAAAAAAAAAAAAAAAAAAAAAGAATGACTGTGCCAGATCCCCTGTTAAAAATCTTCATTGACTCCCTATTCGCTCTACCTTAAAAGGCAAATTTCTCAACCAGTAATTTAAAATCCTCCAAAATTTGATGCAAGTCTTATTTCATAGTATTCTTCTCGATGCACTCCATATTCCAACCAAAATGAAAGGCTGTTTTTCCAGATCAATATTTTATCTTCCATATCCATTCCATGGCACAGATCATCATCCTCCAAACCTGAAATGAAGTCACTTTTCATCAGCTCTTCTCATCTTCCATCAGAATTCAGTTCAGAATTCAGTTCAAGAACTCACTTCCAAGTGAAATCTTCTGATTCCCCTCATCCAATTACTTTGCATTTACTTGTGTGCTTACTAGAATGAAAGTTCCTCAAGAGTAAAGACAATCATTTTTGTATTTGTATCCCAAGAATCTGTGCCTTCCATATGGCAAGTCATTAATAAATAATTGTTTAATGGAATGGATTCTCTCTAAGACTTACTTCTTCATCTTTAAAATGGGCATAACACTTGAACTATTTACTTCCCTGTGTTGTTTTGAAAAAACACGTTGTAAACTATATAGTGCTATGGAAATGTGAATTTAGCTCATATTGTTATGATCTTTGTTTTTTATATGAAACTAGGGGAGCTGGAATGTATTTTCTGTTGTTGAAAACTAATTTTGGGTGTTTCTAGTGAAAAATATGTAAATGCATTGGTCTTCTTTTGTATCCCCAATACTTACTACAGTGCATCATTTATTATAAACACTTAAATGCTTGTTGACGGATTTAGTATTTACCAGGAATTTTTTCCACAGATTAAAATATAGGCTGGGACAAAAAACAATTCAACAATATAAATTAGATTGACATGTATATGGTTGATTGTTGTTCTTCATACTCAAAGAGGACCAAAATGACATAATCATGCTAGAGTCCAGTTACAGTGTGTCCAACTACGGCTGATCAGAACAATACAAGCTTAGAATGCTCTGTCACATAAATAGTCCCTATGACCATTTGGGGTAGCTTCTCTAATTTTGCACATCTCACATTTCTTTTTATACTCTTGCTTTATATATCTTCCTGTAAATATATATTTATATATATATATGTGATATATATATATATACATATATATATATACACACACATATATAGTATGTGTATTGTGTATCTTCTTGACTATATCTTGATAGATAAACTTCTCTATATTCTTTTAATGGATTTTTTTAGTCTCTTCCTGCTATTTTTTATTGATATATAGAAAAGGCAAAGATTGTGTGGATTTATCATATATCCTACTACTTTTCAGCAGTTATAATTGTTTCAATGAATTTTAATTGAATCTTGAGTGTTTTTTGAGAAAAAAATCATCTGTAGAAAGTGATAATTTCCTTTTCTCTTTGTTTATGCTAATTGCTTATTTTTTCTTGCCTTATTGCAATAGTTAGAATTTCTAGAACTATATAAAATAACATGACAGCAATGGATATTCTTGATTTACTTCCTAATCTTATTGGAAAGACCTTTGTTGTTTATCCCATTATAAATAATGTTAGTTTTTGGCTTTCAAAATATATTATAGTGTATGTATATATATGGTGCACTTTTTATATATTTCAATGTTTTAAGATAAATGTATATTATATTGTAAAAGGCCTTTTCTGTATCTAGTGACATAATCATGTGGTTTTTTTTTCTATTTTTGTTACTAATATGTCCTATTGTGTTCATAGTTTTTGCAATATTGAACCCATTCTCCTTCCTCATATGATTCCAATTTGATCGTAATGTACAATCTCTGAGAATTTTTAAAGGTAACATATTAGGAGCTAATATTAAGAAAAGTAAACTTTTAACCTTGAAAATTAATGAGATAAACTTTCCTATATAATGGAAGAAACTTATCAAATAGATTAGAAAATAGAACCCAACAATTTTCTGTATATAAGAAATATAACATAGAAATGGATAAGAACATTCATTGAGTACTACTATGTAGTAGGCATTATGTTAAGTACTTTAATAAATGCAATCTTATTTGATCCTCACAATAACACTGTAAAGTAGGTACTATTATTATACACATCATACAGATAAAGAAACTGAGGCAAACTGAAGTTAAGTGATTTACCCAGAATCACACTAAGTAAGAGTCTAAGACCATACTTTAACTTTTCTTTCTGATTCTAGGCCCAACATTCTATTCACTGCACTACCTAGCTGTCTAAGACAAATAGAATAAAGTTAAGAGTAAAATAAAAGGGGCAGCTAGGTGGTGCAGTGGATAGAGCACCAGCCCTGAAATTAGGAGGACCTAAGTTCAAAACTGGTCTCAGACACTTAACACTTCCTAGCTGTGTGACCCTGAGCAAGTCACTTAACCCCAATTGCCTCAGCAAAAAAAAAAAAAAAGAGTAAAATAAAAGTCCTGAAATATTATAATGCTTAGCTGAATACAAAAGAAAAAAAATTAGAGTAGCAAGAACAATATCTATAGTGAAACAAAAATAGTTGCTATCAAAAGGGACAAACATGGAAATTACATTATACTTAAAAGTATCACATATGAAACCAAATCAGTAGTAAACATATATGTACTTCATAGCATAGCATCTAAGTACTTAAAATAAAAGCTACTTGAAATTTTAAAGTTCCTAAATTGTATGAAAATAACTATAAGATATTTTTAGAGCTTTAAAATTTTAACAGAAACATAAATAAGAAGAAAAATACAAATCTAAACATAATGTTGACATGTTGATTATTGAATGGGAATGTTAAAGAGTATTTTTTTCAGGATCATATGGCACTATTACAAAAACTTGTCATAATAAGAAATGAAATACTTATAAATGAATTCAGGAATGAAGAAATATGAAATGCATCTTTTGTAGACTATGCTTCAGGGATTTGCTATTGCTGATGTTGGTATTTTCTCTACTGATTCATAACACAAGATTGCAACTTATTCATATTTTCTAATTTTAAATGACTCTTCTTCATAACCATTCTCAAATTCTACACTGGCAGAGTGGTTCCACCAAATGTTCTAAAAGCCTTCCTCTATATCTCTTATAGATCATAACTCATATGGTAATTACAAAAAAAAAAGAAAAAAAAGTGAGGACCTCAAGAAATACTAAATCATGATTTTTAAGTGGATAAATGAATTGGAAAGATAAAGAAAAACTTCATATGAACAAATGAAAAAATTACATTCATAAAAACAGGACTTCAGAGTTACTTCCTAAAAATGATTTTTAAATATAAAATCAGGAGGTGCACTTAAAATCTTCATGTATCCATAATTTTATTAATATGGTCCCTTCCTATTATAGGAGGATTCCTCAGGCAATGTACATCACAGCTCTTTCATGAGCTATCCTTTTTTTAATTCTTGTCCATGTTTTGTTTTGTTTTGTTTTGTTTTTTTCAGATAAAGAAGACAACCTACTTATGTTCTTCCTTTGGTCCTTTTAGAATTTTCAATACTAAATGTGACCATGTGCTATTCATTTCCTGTTGTTCATTTCCCCTTAGGAAGAAAAGCTAGAACACAGGCTGAACCAACTTCCATCTGCTCCTAAATGACTTCCTCCTGTGCCCAGAAACCTCCATTTCCTGATTCATCTGTCTGATCTCAGGAATGCTACTAAAGGCTGGCAGAGCAACTTCCATTTGTGCCAACACAAGGTAACTTTCACTTCATGTTGCCATCCTGATCTCCCAGCCATCAAAGGTGCAAAAAGAAACAACCTTACCTTTGACCTCAAGTCTTCTATCTCCTATTGTCATTAAAAGAACTTCCATCTCCTACTGAATAGGTTCAACTTCCATTTGCTGCTATACCATTTTCTGCTTAATCTCTAGCATCAATAGGGGAAAAAAGCATGAAATAATGTAGCCTGTCTGACCATCTGATCATGCATCTTCTATTTCATGCTGCACTTATCTCCAGGTTGATCTCCAATCTCTTCCAGAAAGAAAAGTGTGCTTTCCACTTAATAATGAATATTCTCATATTCAATCATACTCTAAATATTTCAGTGATTCTGAGCCCCTATATATCATTCAAACTCCATTCCCCATCTCCCACTACCCTGCTCCTTATTCTCATTCTCCTATACCCTCCCACTAAAAAGTTAAAACAAAATGTTACTCACTTCTTTCATTGTTCTTTCCGGAATTTCTATTCCATAAGCAACAAAATTTCCTTCAATCTAATTTTTTTTCTCTCCCAATCCTTCCATTTTCTGACTATCACTGAAATTTGACTTTCTCCATGACACAGCTATCCTGGTCATTCTTTCTAGTTCTGACTGCGTCCTTATCAATTCTTCTTGGCTGGTTAGTCAAGATGGAAAAGTTGGAATATTCCTTGCTCCCCATTGCTTCTTCCAAGTTCTTCTCCTATCTCCATCATTCAATAACTTCTCTTCTTTTGAGGGTCATATATGACCAACAATTAAAATCTTGGTAGCTGTTCTCTATAGATCTCCAAGTTACTACCTTTTCTTCCTCAACAAGTCTAGCACATGGCTAAACATGTTTCTCTCCTCTTCAACTCCTGCCCTCAAACTGAGAAACTTTAATATACATATCAACTATGCTTCAAACATTCTAATAACTAAGTTTCTTATATCTACTCATTTACCATGACCTACTCCTCTACCCCACCTCATCCATAAATAAAGATGGTCATTCCTAGGTGTGGAGCCAAGATAGCAGAGAGGAAACCTTCTTTTTCTGAACTCTTCCTGACATCCCTCAGATCAAGACCAAATCAAGCTTCTGAACTGGTTGTGGAGTGACAGAAACCACAAATATTTGGAGTGTAACAAATTTCCAGCAGAAAATATATTGGAAGAACTTCAGAAAAGATTTGTTTCAATCAGGCATGGGGGAGGCAGCCAAGCACAGATGCAGCATAGAGACCCAGGGCAGTGTCGTGTCCATGTGCTGGGGAATCTACCAAGAGGCTCTTAAGCAAAATATAGCAGCATTGATTACTCTGTCCCAATTACAAGCTAGCAGATCAGCAGATTAATTGTGAGACATCCAAGGCAAATACAAAAGACAAATAGTGACCCTCTGAACCCCAGAATAACGTGGAACCTGGCCACGCCCACCCAGCACCAGAAGTCAATCAGCACTGCTCCAGGGCAACCTAAAGCTGCTGTAGCCTGTAGAGGAAGCTTGGAACAATCTCCCCTTTGCCCTAAGACTAGACCTTAACCTTTTCAAAAATGAGCAAAAAAGCAAAAAAGAACTCTGATCATAGCTAGCTTTTATGGAGAAAGAAAAGAACAGATCTCAAACTTTGAAGATTCTAAAGACAAATCAAATCCAGATGATGCCCCCAAAAGTGATATGAGTTGGTCCCCATCTTATAAGGCTTTATTTGAAGAATTCAAAAAGGATCTTTAAAAAGAGTTAGAAGAAAAATAGGGAAAAGAAATGAAAACTGTGCCAAAAGAGTTTGGAAAAAGAAAAACAGAAATTATGTAAAGAAAACTCCTTAAAAATAGATTTAGTGAAATGTAAAAATTATATAATTGCTTACAAAATAGATTTGACAAAATAGAAAAAGAAAACAACTTGAAAAACAGAATTTGTAAAATGGGGGAAAAATTCATTGAACAAATAACTCATTTAAAAATTCAATCAGCCAAATGCAAAAGGAGTTTAAAAAGATAAATGAAAAAAATAATTGACTAAAAATTAGAACTGAAAAAATGGAAATGAATGACTCAATGAGACATCAAAAATCAGCCAAACAAACCAAAAAATGAAAAAATAGAAGAAAATGTAAAATACCTCATTGGAAAAACAACTGACATGGAAAATAGATCTAGGAGAGACAATATAAAAATTATTGGACTTCCTGAAAACTATGAAAAAACCATGAAAAAAAGAGCTTAGACATTATCTTTCAGGGAACCATCAAGGAAAATTGCCCTAGTATCCCAGAACCAGAAAATTAAAATAGCCATTGAAAGAATTAACTGATTTCTTGAAAGAGACCCCAAAATGAAAACTTCAAAGAATATTGTAGCTAAATTTCAGAATTATTGGATCAAGGAAAAAATATCGCAAGCAGCCAGAAAGAAACAATTCAAATATTGAGGAGCCAAAATAAGGATTACCCACTTTAAAGGATAAAAGGGCATGGAATCTAATATTCCAAAAGGCAAAGGAACTTGAATTGTAGCCAGGAATCAACTATCCAGCAAAACTAAGCATTATCTTTCAGGGAAGAAGATAGATATCCAATAATACAGGTAAATTTCATTTATTTCTTATGAAAAGATCAGAGCTGAAGAGAAAATTTGATCTCCAAATACAGAACTCAGGAGAAGCATAAAAACATAAAAAGGAAAGAACTCTTGATAACCATATCTCTGTTATGGGTATACTTAGAGGGTGCAGGATTCTATTGTGATAATATAAAAAAGAAATTAGAAATGGAAAGGGGATTGTATTTGAAGAAGAGGAAAATGGAGGTAAAATGAGGTACATTACATCTCATGAAGAGGCAAAAAAGACGTATTATAATTGATGGAAGGGGGGGGGGAGATAAACACTGTGTGAATCTTACTCCCATCAGATTTGGCTCAAAGAGAGAATATCAGACATAATTAGTTTCACAGAGAAACTTATCTCACTCTATAGGGAAGTAGGAGGGGAAAAAACACAAGGTTAATAGAAGGGAGAACAGAAGTAATAGAGGAAAGATATAAGAAATGGGGAGGGGCTGTAAAAAGGAAGGGCTGTTTGAGGGAGGTGGTGGTGAGAAACAAAATACTAGGGAGGAGGGAAAGGGGGAAAGGAAAGAGAAAAGTATAATTGGGGAAAATATGATGGCTGGAAATACAGAATTAGTAATTTTAACTGTGAATGTGAATGGGAGGAACTCTCCCATAAAATGGAAGTGGATAACAGATTGGATTAAAAGTCAGAATCCTGCAATATGTTGTTTACAAGAAACTCATTTAAAGCAGAGTGATACATACAGAGTAAAGGTAAAAGGCTAGAGCAGAATCTATTATGCTTTAGCTGAAGTTAAAGAAAAAAGTAGGGGTAGCAATCCTGATCTCAGATCAAGCAAAAGCAAAAATGGATGTAATTAAAAGAAATAAGGAAGGAAACTATATCTTGATAAAAGGTAACATAGATAATGAAGTAATATCAATACTAAATATCTATGTACCAAGTGGTATAGCATCCAAATTCCTAGAGGAGAAGTTAAGAGAGCTGCAAGAAGAAACAGACAGTAAAACTATACTAGTGGAGGATTTCAACCTTGCTCTCTCATAACTAGATAAATCGAACCACAAAATAAATACAATAGAAGTTAAGGAAGTAAACAGAATTTTAGAAAAGTTAAGTATGAAAGCTCTTTGCAGAAAATTGAATGGAGACAGAAAGGAGTATACTTTTTCTCCATGGTTCATGGAACCTACCCAAAAATTGACCATTTATTAGGGCATAAAAACCTCAAAATCAAATGCAGAAAGACAGAAATAGAAAATTTATCTTTTTGAGATCATAATGTGATAAAAATTACATAGAATAAAGGGCCAGGGAAAAAATAGACCAAAAATTAATTGGAAACTAAATAATCTGATCCTAAAGAATGAGTGGGTGAAACAACAAATCATAGACACAATCAATAATATCATCCAAGAGAATGACAATACTAAGACAACATACCAAAATTTATGGGATGCAGCCAAAACAGTTCTTAGGGGAAGCTTTGTATCTCTAGATGATTACTTGTATAAAATAGAGAATGAGAAGATCAGTGAATTGGGCATACAATTAAAAAAGCTAAAAAAGAATAAATTGAAAACCCCCAAGTAAATACCAAAATTGAAATTCTGAAAATAAAAAAACTGAAAGTAAATTTGAAAGTAAATAAAACTATTGAGCTAATAAACAAAACTAAGAACTGGTTTTATGAAAAAAACCCAACAAAATAGATTAAACCTTTAGTTAATTTGATTAGAAAAAGGAAAGAAGAAAATAAAATCGTTAATATCAAAAATAAAAGGGATGAACTTTCCACCAATGAAGAGGAAATTAGAGCAATAATTAGGAGCTATCTTGCTCAACCGTATGCCAATAAATATGATAATCTAAGTGAAATGGATGAATATTTATAAAAATATAGATTGCCCAGATTAACAGAGGAGGAAATAAATTACTTTAACAGTTCCATTTTAGAAAAAAAAATTGATCAAGGTATTAATCAACTCCCTAAGAAAAAAATCTCCAGGGTCAGATGGATTTAGATTTGAATTTTAACAAACATTTAAAGAATGATTAATTCCAATATTACACAAATGCTTTTGAAAAATAGGGAAAGAAGAAATTCTACCAAATTCTTATTATGATGCAGACATGGTGCTGATATCTAAACCAGATATTACAACAGACAAAGAAATTTATAGACCAATTTCCCTCATGAATATTTATGCAAAAATCTTAAATAAATATTAGCAAAGAGATTACAAGTTATCCCCAGGATATTACACCATAACTAAAAAGGATTTATATAAAGAATACAGGCTGGTTCAATATTAGGAAAACTGTTAGCATAATTGACTTATATCAATAGCCAAACTAACAAAAATCATATCTCAATAGATACACAAAAAGCATTTGACAAAACCCAACAACCATTCTTATTAAAAACACTAGATAATATAGGAACAAATGGATTTTCCTTAAAGTGATCAATGGCATCTATTTAAAGTCATCAGCAAGCATCAGTTGTAAATAGGGATAAGCTAGAACCATTCCCAGTAACATCAGGATTGAAACAATATTACCCATTATCACCATTTAATATTTTATTAGAATATTACCTTTAGCAATAAGAGTAAGGAATTAGAGTAGATAATGAGAAAACAAAATTATCAGTCTTTGCAGATGATATGATGGCATATTTAGAGAATCCTAGAGAATCAACTAAAAGCTACTAGAAACAATTCACAACTTTAGCAAAGTTGCAGGATACAAAATAAATCCACATAAATCATCAGCATTTTTATGTTACTAAAAAACATCCAGCAGCAAGAAATACAAAGGAAATTCCATTTAAAATAACTGAAGATAATATAAAATATTTGGGAGTTTACCTGCTAAGGAAAAATAAGGAACTAAATGAACACAATTACAAAAAACACTTTCTACCCAAATAAAGTTTGATTTAATATCTTGGGAAAATATCAAGTGCTCATGGATAGGCTATGCTTATATGATAAAATGACAATAATACCTAAATTAATTTACTTAATCAATGTCATACAAATCAAACTCCCAAGAAATTATTTTACAGAGCTATTTTACAAAGTTCATCTGGAAAAAACAAAAGGTCAAGAATTTCAAGGGAATTAATGAAAAATGCAAAGGAAGGTGGCCTAACTATATTATAAAGCAGTGGTCATCAAAACCATTTGGTACTGGCTAAGAAATAGAGTATTCGATCAGTGCAATAGGTTAGGTTCACAAGACACAATAGTCACTGACTAGTAATCTAGCGTTTGACAAACCCAAAGATGCCAACTTTTGGGATAAGAAGTCACTATTTGACAAAAACTGCTGGGAAAATTGAAAATTAGTATTGCAGAAACTAGGCATATAACACCCTATACCAAGATAAGGTCAAAATGGGTTCATAATTTAAACATAAAGAGTAATATTATAAGCAAATTAGAAGAACAAAGAATAGTTTACCTCTCAGATCCATGGAGAAGGAAGGAATTTGTGGCCAAAGAAGAACTGGAATACATTATTGAATACAAAATGGATAATGTTGATTATATTAAGTTAAAATATTTTTGTACAAAAAAACCCAATGCAGACAAGATTAGAAGGGAAGTAATAAACTGGGAAAAAAGTTATATTCAAGGGTTCTGATAAAGGCTCCATTTCTAAAATACATAGAGAATTGACTTCGATTTATGAGAATTCAAGCCATTCTTCAGTTAATATATGGTCAAAGAATATGAACATACAATTTTCAGACATTAAAACTATTTCTAGTCATGAGAAAAGGTACTCTAAATCACTATTGATCAAAGAAATGCAAATTAAGATAACTTTGAGGTACCACTACATGCCTCTCAAATTGGCTAAGATGACAGGAAAAGATAATGGCAAATATTGAAGGGATAAGGGAAAATTGAGACACTAATATATTGTTAATGGAATTGTGAACAGAAATAGTCATTCCCTTGCTCTTGCCATTTTCCACAAATCCTCATGTTAAAAATTTATGAAAGTTCCATATCCAAATACTCTCTTGGTTTTCTACTTCTTCTGCCTTCTTTTATCAAACTCTCTTCATCTATACCATGACTTCCAGTCTCTTGCCTCTCACTTATCTCCCAGGCCATCTCCCCCTGCATTTATCATTCTTTCCTTTTATCCAAATACTGACCCTTTTATGAACTAATTCAACTCTACACTGTCCTCTTCTCTTGAGTCCCTAACCCTCTTATCTTTTCACTACTGTACCCTGCTAATCCTCAGCCTTGTATGACTCCCACCATCTAAACATTTGCTAAATAAATGTAAAGAAAATCATGCAACCATTCTGACTAGATCACTACAAATTCTTCAATTGGGCCTTCATTGCTGCTAGACAATTCTATTATACTTTCCAAATTAGCCCATTATTCCGCTCTCCCCAGTGACTTTTCCAAATTTTTTCATCCCTTCTTAAATATCCCAAGACTCCTTTTCCCCTCACACTTCTCAGATGAGGGCATTATCGTGAAATTGTGGCTATTTTTCATGTGCTCTCATTTTCTGTTTCATCATCTCCTATCACATATATGCTTTCTCTCAGTTCACTCTTGTGTCACATGAAGAGGTAGCCTTAACCCCTCTACCTGTAAAAGTGATCCCATTAAGTCCCTTTTATTTCAACAGATTGTCCCCCATCATTTTCAATTTATCATTTATCTTTAGTCTCTGTTTACTAGCTCGTTTCCTACTGCCTAAAAATATACCCATTTCTACCTTATTTTCCAAAAATACTGCCCTGATCCTGCCATTCCCACCATCATCCTCTACTTCCTTTGCCCTTTGTCCCTAAACTTGAAAGGTTATTTATAATAAATGCATCCACTTTCTCTCTTCTCACTCTCTTCTTAAATACTCAAAATCAGACTATCAACCTCATCATTCCACTGAAATTGGTCTCTCCAAAGCTATCAATCATCCCTTAATTAAGAAATACAATGGCCTTTTCTCAATCCTCATTCTTGATCTCTGCAGCTTTTGACACTGTTGATTACCCTTCTCTCTTTAGTACTGTCTTCACTCTAGGCTTTCAGGACACCACTCTTCATTCCTCACCATCTAACTTCTTCTCACACTCCTTTGCTTGATCTTGATCTAGATCACATCCTGTACTATAGATATCCCATAGGGCTATGTCTTGGACACTCATTTCTTCTCCCTCTATACCACTTCATTTGGTAATCTCATTAGTTTCCCTGGGTTTATTTGCCATCTCTTTGCTGACAATTCTCGAATCTATCCATCTTGTTTCAACCTCTGCTGACCTTTAATCTTGCATCTCCCTCTACCTTTCAAACATCTCAAACTGGGATGTTCAGTAGGCATCTTAAACTCAACTTGTCCAAAGCAGAACTCATCATCTTTCTCTCTAAATCCTACATAAATCTTTTCACTCACCCCTCTTAATATCTCTGTTATTGTAGAAGGCAACACAATCTTTTCATTCTCTCAAGTCTAAAACACAGATGTTATCCTTGGTTCTCCCCAATTTCTTCTATCCCATATCCAACCTGTTGCCAAGATTTGTGTATTGATTTTACCTTTGCAACATCTCTCCCATATGTTCCCTTCCCTCTTCTGACACTGCCAGCACTTTGATGCAACCTCTCCTTTCCTCATTTTTTTGCAACAGCTTACTGATGGGTCAGCCTGCCTTAAGGCTCTGCCCATTTCAATTCATCCTCTCTTAATCCACCAAAGTGATTTTTCTAAAGCTCAGGTTCAACCATGTCATCATCTCCCCAAATACACACACACACACACACACACACACACACACACACACACACTCAATAAACTCCAGTGGCTTCTTATTGCCTCCAGGATCAAATCTAAAATTTTGTAGCATACAAAGAGCTTTATGACCTAGCTCCCTATCTATATTTTTATCTTACTTTCCACCAAGCATTCTTTGATCCAATGATTCTGATCTAATGGCTATTTCAGAAACAAAATGCTACTCTTGGTTCTCTGCATTTTCTTTAATTGACCCTAATACTCTCTTCCTCTCTGCCTACTAGTTTCCCTGGCTTCTTTAAAATCCCAACTAAATCCCATTTTCTATAAGAACCTTTTCCCAACTCCTCTTAATGCCAGTGCCTTCCCTCTCTTGTTTTCTATTTATCTTTGTATACAGCTTGTTTGTATATATGTGTTTACTTGTTCTCTCTCCCATTAGATTGTGAGTTCCTTGAGTATAGAGATTGTTTTTCTTTTTTCCTATTTTTGAATCCCCAGTAATTAGCACATTACTTGGCCCATAGTAAGTGCTAGATAATGTTTGTTGATTCACCAATTTTTACCATTTGAAATCTTCATTAGCAACTAGATTCTAAATTCCTTTAGATGTAAAAGGACTGTCAGTTTTTACTACATCTAAGGCACTTCATCTTCTGGTGTGCATATGATTATACATATATATATGTATATAAAAGTATATACATATATATACATATACACACACATATATATATACTAATAAGAATTTCAGGTAAAAGTAAAGGAAAGGTATGTTATATTTATTTAAAAAATAACAATAATTCATGTTTTTTAACACTTTATATTTATAAAGCAATTTACAATCCTAATCTCAAGAGGGCCAAGCAATCCATTTAGCATCTCAGGTCTTATGTTGAGCAGGAAAAGAACTATGATCATTCAGTTATGAGACAGAAGGATTTGAATAGGCTTATGGTGGCTAATATCCCTGACTAAAGGAGTTTTCATGCTAATGAAGGCAAGCAATCTAAGGAGAGCTGGAAAGTGGGGGAGGGAGTTAGTATGACTAGAGATGTTAAGGGAGTGTTGTGGAGAGTTAGAATTGATCAAGATAAAACCAAAGCTGTTGTCTCGAAGCTCAGAAAGGTTCTAGGGCTAGAATCCAGTTTTTCTATAGGGAAGGAGTAGAAGTGATAAGCAGAGTAGAGAAAACATGGAGATGTTAAGAGAGTCTTACCTTGAGTATCTACACTAAACATGGGTATTTGACTCTGATCTACCTATTTACCCAGTGCTACAAAAGAAACAGATATTACTGTTTGGATTTATTTGGTTTGGAAATTAAAGTTTGAATGTGACCCTGGAGATTACGGATGTTAATTCTTCAAGTAGAGCCAGTGGAATTACAGCTCTCAGAGTGCACCCTATGCTATAGTTTACTTGGTTTTTGGGATAGGAGAAACCAGATTGAGAAGTAAAACCTAATTTAAAAGAAGGGGAGAGCAGGAGAAAAAGAAGGTAACAAGCATCTTTAAGTTGTAATGTTTAAAAAGATTTGAGAGACATAATTTCTAGGTAGTTTAATTATTTTATTAATTATGCTAGCATGTTTATTACTAAAATGATGGTCATTTGGCTATCTCTTAGACCAAAGACAAAGGCTAATGATGGAAGAGAGGTATTCCTGAAGGTTGCAATCAACTCTAATTGTTTAACAATTAACGAGAGAATGTGGGACTGCATTTGAACTTTGATTGTATCATTTATTTCTATTACCACGGTCTTGAGTAATCTATTCAAAACATTTATCCTTACCCCAATCTAAATAGAGCATAATGACTTCCTCACTTGCATAGGATTTGGATAGGAGAGACCTTCAGAGGCTGAGGTTTTAAAATGAGAATAAAAGAAAAAAGGTAGATCTGAATCTCCCTAAATCATTGCTTATTAATAATTGCTTCTCTCAAAATGTCTACTATGTACTTCAAATATCTACTGTGTGCCAGGTACTTTGCTAAGCATGTTTTACAATTATTATCTCAGTTGATCCTCATAACAATCCTGGGAGTAAATAATAATATCCTGGGAGCTAATAATAATAACAGCTAACATTTATATCATGCAAACTATGTGCCAGGCACTTTATATTTATTACTTCATTTGATCTTCATAACAACCTGGGAGATAGTTGCTAATATTATTCCCATTTTACAGGTGAGAAAATTGAAGCAGAGATAAAGTGATTTGCCCAAGGTTACCCCGCTAGTAAATCTCTGAGGACATGTTTGAACTTAGGTTTTCCTGATTCCAAGTCCAGTGCTCTAACCACTGTGACCTCAATTGTTTCTACAAAATAGGAAGATTCTTCTTCCTTTAATTTTGTTTGCAAATACTGAGGATCTTTTATTCTTTTTTAGGTACTATGGGACCAAGAATGCAGTCTGAACTGGGAATAGAAGAAGAGAAGGGTGTTTATGAGATTCCTTTCCATCACTCTATTGAACATAATGCCCCAGAGTTTCAGGGATCATTTGGTATATGAATCCCAGTCACACAATCTCCAGTTTGTGGTTGCCAACTTCGATAGGAAATTCTGTGAGTGACTAAGATTATCCTCACTTTTGTGACACTAGGAGAAAATAGGTTTATGTGAAGCCAGTGAATTTCCTTCACCCTGGGAGATGGGAGGTGAGAATTGAGATTTCTTGTGCCTGCTATTGCTGATACTAACATCATTTCTCTAATTACAGCTTTTATTTGTTACTTTAGTGTCAGCTTGTCTTATGACTTATGTACGCCTAGATCACCTAACATGGAAGTAACATGCTATCAGGGCTCCTCCTACAAATGTGGGGAGTAATGTTATTTAATTGTTTATTAGTCATGTCTAATCCCCATATAGGGTTTTCTTGGAGCCATTTGCCAGTTCATTTTTACCGATGAGGAAACTGAGGCAAACGGAGTTGTGACTTGCCCAGGTTCCCACAACTAATAAGTGTCTGAAGCCGTATCTGAATTCAGGTTTTCCTGACTCCAGGACCAGTATTCTATCTATATCTATGTGTCACCCAGCTTCTCCATGGGTAATAATCATCTCCTTTGGCTTCATAGATAGAATAACTTGGATCTTTAAAACTAGCCAGATTGAGACAATTCTTCTTCTAGGTGAATGTCACAGTTCACTTATATTATGGACACTATAAACTGAACCACCTTTCCCCCTTCCGTCATCTTTTACTTGGGATCCAAGAAATGGGCAAGGAGAGGGGTAGCATTTACTTCTGTCTGTGTTATTTATTCTTTTTAGTTTTAGGTATTGTCAATAATTCCCATCAAACTGAGAATTAGAATCATGGTGACTTTGTAGCCAGGATTGTGTGCAGGATGTTGCAGTCAGTCTGGTAGCAAAGATCAAAGAAGTAAGTGTACACGGGACTGGAGCCCAAGTTGGGAGAAGGGTGTTTTGGATTTTGAACTAGTGTATTTAAAGGAACTAAAAGCTATTTGAAATATATGTTATTATACATTTTAAAGTAAATATTGCTTAGTAAAAGCTTAACTGGCTCTGAGTGGTTAAATAGAACTGGGATGTAGGAAATTCCTATACACTTGAGGGAGCACCATTAATGGGAACTGGAACCATTGACAGAGTTTAGAGAACCCCAATTCCCTTTAAAAATACTGGAGAATTCTGGGGAGAATGGGAGAGTACTTGGTTTCCAGACACTGGGGGCCAAGGTAATAAATTACACTGCCCCAAAGCAGTGTTGTTGGTTTGGGATATTTGTTGTTTTGTTTGTTTGGTTTTAATGCTTGAATATAAAAGGATGGAAGGGATTTTTAGTGCATATTTTCAGTCATGTCCAACTCTTCATGACCCCATGTGGGTTTTTGTGGGCAAAGATACTGAAGTAGTTTGCCATTTCCTTCTCCAACTCATTTTACATGTGAGGAAACTGAGGCAAACAGAATTAAGTGATTTACTCAAGATCACACATCTAGTAGCTATCTGAGACCAGATTTAAACTCAGGAAGCTAAGCATTCTTGACTTCCAATTTCAATGCTCAATCTTCTGTACCATCTAGCTGCCCTTCAGTGGACAGGGACTAAGCTAATGAATATATTTTTAATCCAACAAGAAGAGTAAAAGAGAAATGAAGCATAAATCTCAAGAAACTATTACCAAAAAATAGTTTTTCCCTTTTTATCATTCCCATTTGCAAACAGGTATAGTAAACTCAGTTTTTTTCTAACGTTATAAAGGTGATAAAATAAGAAATGATCTCAACCTCAAATAACATTTAGTTTGAAGCAAGGAATACACTTCTAAAACAACTTGAATTTTAAAAGTTCACATTTTTAGCTTCACTAAAAGTTTACTTTTAGCTTCACTATAAAGACATTTCTGAGATGTTTCTAAAATTTGGGTGTATTAGGAAAAAGTGCTAACTTTTAACTTAGGAGACCTGAATGTAAATAATGGTTTTTGTCACTTATCAACAACATAATCATAGGCAATTCATTTAATTTCTCTGGATCTCAATTTTCTTTATTGTTAAAACAAAAATAATAGTAATTGTATTACTTATTTCATAGGATTATTAAAAGGAAAACATTTTTTTAAATCTTAAAAATGTGTTATTGAATACAGAATCAAATCCTTTTTTAAGAGCTGGAAAGTATCTTTCAAATGATATAACTCCCTTTTTTATTGGGAACCCCACTGCAGAATCAAAAATATATATTCTCTGATTCCCACATCTGTATACTTCCTACTACATAAATCAAGTTGAAAAAAAGAGTCTACAAATCCACTTTTCCACAAGTACAAAGTACTTCCTAGGAGTTTTGTTAGATAAAATGATTTCATCAATGCATAATTTTTATAAACTTTCATAAATTCATAGAATGTTATTTTATCCCTAATAAATTTTGTATATGATATTAGCTTTCTCCATTGAAACATAAAATCTCAATATTACTTCATTGAAATTTTCATATCATAATAATAGGCTATGCTTCAATTTCAGGTTGCTAATAAAAACAACCCAAAATAGATTAGAGACTACCATTTTTTTTATTCACTCCAAAGATGGGAGGTTTGGGATGTTGTTGTTTTCTAAGTCAATTTTAAATTCTGAGGTTGTAAAGGAAAAATTTTCTATTATTAAAAAATTGCTATTTGCTTTTTCTGTAGTCATCTAACTCAAAAACAGCTGAAGTGGTAAATTGTTCATTTGGCAGAAGTGTGGATGTCCTTAAGGAAGGGAAAAAAATCAAGCCAGATTTGAAAACTTTCCATTTAGAATTGTAAATTACTAAATATTCAAATGTTGTATATAAGCAACAGAAAATTAAACTTTTCTTTGTGGTATGTGCTCCAGTCACTTAAGAAAATGTCAGGTAGAATATTTAGAAAAATCATTTTTGTAAAATTTCTCTCAATTAATACCCTATAAATCAAGACAGTTATGACTTCCGGTAAATCTACTGCAAGTAGCACTAGCTTGCTTAAAATTAGGTCTGGAAAGAGCTCAAGAATCTTGCATCTAGCCCATCCCTTGCTCTTCCAGGAAGATATATTGCTCCCCAATCATATAATCCTCAGTGGGGGAGGGGGGAAACAATTTTATAGACCTTTATAAGATCATTGGATATAGATATGGGGCTGACAAGATCCTTAGAAGTTATCTAATCTAACCCGCTAGTTTTTACAAATTAGAGAACTAAGGCTCAGAGATGTTCGAATTCACATAGGTAGTAGGTAGCAAAGCTGGGATTTCTCCCCATTCCAATATTTAACAATATACCTTTAACTGAAATTAATATGTAATTATTTTATAACATTCCAATCCTGTTACATGAGCAGAATGATCAGGGCAGGAGATTAAAGATCCCTTCCCCCTACTCTGTTGATAATGATACCCCAGAGTTTCAGAGATCATTTGGTTTAGAAATCCCTTCCCATACACCCTGGTTTGTGGTTACCAGTTTCTGTAGGAAATTCTGTGAGTGAGCAACTAAAATTATCCTTACTTCTCTGGTGCTAGAAGACAGGAGATTTAGGTCATGAACTTACTTCACCCTAGAGGGGTTGCAAATTGTCGTTTATTGTGCCTTTTATGGCTGATATTATTATCATTTCACTGATTAAAATGTTTTGCTTTTATTCTCTAAGAGGTTGAGATGATTTTTTAAATGGCTGAATCTTAGTAGAAAGAGGGAGTTTCCAAAAGATGGAGGCAGAGCTGATGCTGTTACCACTGCATCATCCTCCACACACACTATGAAAATTCTACTCGAGTATCTCAATTGCAGATATGTCTCCCCTTGTCCCTCCCCCATATTCCCTTTTTCATAATTACAATTATCCTTTTTACACCACAACTTTCTCCATTGCAATTTTGATATATCATGGACTTAGCATAAGAAATTAAATGGGAATTTGGGGGGAATTTTGTGGAAGCTACATATGACACAGGAAGGCCAACATATAGTACAGAAAAGATTTAGAAATTCAGAACTGCATAAAATACATGTAAAATATTGTATAATATCAATATATTTTATCTTTTAATACCACAATAATTCAGACTTCTTCCCTGGCAAAAAAGAGGATAAAAAATTTTGTTACATGGATTTTCTAGATCTGGAACTCCCACATTATGGAAAGCATAACTGTAGTTCTAACCTCCATTATTCAAAGGTTGTTAATCCCTAGTTTCTGACTAAATTCTTTTTTTTTTTGCATAAAGACGTAATATTATATGTTGGAGGAGATGTGGGAAAACTGGGACATTAACACAGTGTTGGTGGAATTGTGAACTGATCCAAACATTCTGGAGAGCAATTTGGAACTATGCTCAAAGAGTTATTAAACTGTGCATACCCTTTGATCCAGTAGTATTTCTACTGGGCTTATATTCCAAAGAAATCATAAAGGAAGGAAAGGGACCCACATTTGCAAGAATGTTTGTGGCAGCCCTTTTTGTAGTGGCTAGAAACTGGAAACAGAATGGATGCCCATCAGTTGGAGAATGGTTGAATAAGTTATGATATATGAATGCTATGGAATATTATTGTTCTACAAGAAACGATAAGATGAATTCAGAGAGGCCTGGAGAGACTTAGGTGAATTGATGCTAAGTGAAATGAGCAGAAACAGGAGATCTTTGTACATGGCAACAGCAAGTTTATATGATGATCAGTTCTGGTGGACATGGTTCTTCTCAACAATGAGATGATTCAGGCCAGTTCTGATGATCTTGTGATGATGAGAGCCAACTACACCCAGAGAGAGGACTGTGGAAACTGAGTGTGAATCACAACATAGCATTTTCACTTCTTTTGTTGTTGTTTGCTTGAATTTTGTTTTCTTTCTCATTTTCTTTTCTGGTTTGACTTGATTTTTCTTGTACAGCAAGATAATTACATAAATATGTATGCATATATTGGATTTAACATATATTTCTACCATGTTTATTATATGTTGGACTATTTGCCATCTAGGGAAGGAGGGTGGAAGAAGGGAGGGGAACTGGAACACAAGATTTTGCAAGGGCTAATGTTGCAGAATTTTCTATGCATATATTTTGAAAAATAAAAAGCTTTATTTTAAAAAAAGACTTGGTATTCTAGTACTTCTGGAAATGGTTTGACTACCTCTAGACCTTAAATGAATGATCATAAATGTCAGGCTATGTCTTTTCATTGGAAGCCATTCTTGAAACCACAGCAAAAGACTGATCATCCTAGATTAAAAATTTACTGACACATTTGATTTCACTGAATGTCAAGCTGCTTAGTGACAAATTACAAAGTGGTAAAATCATATAGAGATAGGGACTAATTATTTCATTGGGATAAAGAACCCCTAGATGAGGTAATTCTCTCTATCAATGCAAATCAGCACCTTTTCTGCTATATATTCTCTTAAAGAATTTCCTATTTTACATGATTGTACATATATAGCCTATTTAAAATTCTTATCTTTTTAGGATGAGAGGAAGAGGGAAAATTTCTAACTCAAATTTTTTTAGTGAATATTAAACTTTTTACATATAATTAGAAAAATTAAAATGCTATTTTTAAAAAATAATTTCCTAGACAGGGATAGTGATGCATGGTATATATATACATATATATATATTTCAGAGGTGAAAGCTGAAACCACGTCTTCATGATTCCATTGTGTGCTCTCTATTGTTAACCAGAAACAAAATCATAAATCCATGAAACATTGTGTTTCTGGCTTTTAAGAGTACATGTATCATCTCTTAATATATCTCAGCAGCCTTAGAAATGTTACTATTTATTCTATTATTCTACTACTTTTTCTGTGTTTTATTGTACTATGGAAACAATGTGCCTTAGTAGATAATGCTAAAATTGGAGTCAGGAAAACATAGTTTCAAGTCCTGTTTCTAACACTTACTAATTATTGTGATTGTAAATTTTGCATGTGTGTTTCTGTTTCACTATGTAAAATAGTGATAATAACACCTACAGCATCTTCTTCACAAAGTTGTTAGTTTCAAAAGAAATATGAGTGTACTGATTAGTTTATTAGTTCCAAGTTCTTAGAACATTTTCAGCCTCACTTATCTTGGTGGGTTGAACAAAGCTTGCATAGATATTCCCTGCTCCGGTCCAACCCAACATAGAGAATTTGGTTTTCAACTATGAATTATGAAGAGACACTGAATTAGAACTGAGTTCACATAAAGAGGAAAAATTCACTGGTCTCTCAGATTTTTTTTTCCTTCCTGGAAGGTAATAATACAAGAACCGCTGTAAACTATTAGATAGGGAATTTAAAGAGAGTAGGATTAATCTCTTCAAAAGAAAACACAGTTCTAATTCAGAACTTCCTACACTTGTTTTACTCACTCTACAAACAATTAGAAAATATTTCATCATCACACTGCACCAAACTTTCAGTCATTCATGGCTGAAATTCCATGTGCTACACTGTAAACAGGAAGGGAATATCTCAGAGGTGTGTTCACAAAAAAAAAACTCCACCAAATAATAATAATAATAAAGTACTACATGACACACTTTTAAGTTTAACTGGCATTATTAAAATTTTATCCATCACTTTCTTAAGTCTAAACAATTAATAAAACAGTAACTCAAGCCCCAGTTTATAGCATTTCCATGGTGTAAAAATTCACATTGCAAATTTAACAATTAGTTCTTTTAAAAATTCATTAGTATTTTATTTTTCAGTTTTCAACATTTATTTTTGTAAAGTTTTGGGTTCTAATTTTTTTTCTTCCTCCTTTCCTTTCCCTGTTATGGATTATACATGTACAGATTTTAAAATATATTTCCCTCTTCCACAAGGAAGAAAAAGCAAACAAAAAAGGTGAAAATACTATGCTTCTATACATATTCAGTCTCCATAATGCTCTCTCTGGATATAAATGGCATTTTCCATTTCAAGTATATTGGAGATGTCTTGGAACAATGTGTTTCTGTGAAGAGCTAAGTCTATCATAGTTGAGTATCACATAATCTTGTTTAACAATTACGTCTTGAGGGCTCCAGTAGAATCAACAAGAAGGGCAAATCTGGAGCATGGACTAAGAGCTGTGCTTTTATTGGCCAATCCGTCCCATTCCTAATTACATAGGCAATATAAACAAAGCATTTTGCAAACCTTAAAATGCTATACTCACGTCAGATATTCTATTAACTTTTTCTAGCATATATCATATTGCTATGAAATCCAATAATATATTAAAAATTTTTAACCAGTGAAGTTAGAGAAAACTATGTTGTTTCATGTGACTATTTTATTTCCAATTAAAAAATCTAGCTTGATATCATTGCAGGATAATTAAAGAAGTATAAAACCCCAGGTAAATTTTACATTGACTTTTGCAATACCTTCTTTCAGGTTTTCTTTTAAATTTCTCTCATTATCAAATTGAAACTCCTAAAGATGATACTGGTCTGACACTTTCTAATATTTTTCTACCAAGCTCCATAATCTTATTTTCAATTATTCTATTTGGTTATATAGATTACATACTAAATTATATAGATGGAAAAATGTTAGATAATACACAGAGTACATAAGCTCTCCTACTAGATCAATAAAGAAAAAAAGTCCCAGATCTCTCTCAAAGAAAAAGTCTATAAAGCATGTTAAGCTACCCAGGGACATGATCATGGTACTGATTCCTTTACATGATGATGTCTTCCCAGAATCTTTCTTTCCCTCCAGATACCTCTTCATGAAGAAAACTTTAAACTTTGTGTCTCTTTTCTTAAAGCTAGACATAAATTCAAAGAAGTCAGATCTCTCCTCTCTGTCCCTCTTACAAGTATGGAGTATCAAGTAACACCCAGAGATAGTTATTATTCTCTCAGTTTCACTCATGTTTGACTTTCTGTGACCCCATTTGGGGTTTTCTTGGTAAAGATATTGGAGTAGTTTGCCATTTCCTTCTCCAGCTCATTTTGTGAATGAGGAAACAGTGTTAAGTTACTTGGTCAGGATCACACAGTAGTTAGTGTCTGAAGCCAGATTCTTTTTTTAATTTTTATTTTTGCTGGTTACATAGGTATATTAACTTTTTAAAATATGCATTTCTTTATGAATCATATTGAGATAGAAAAATCTGAACAAAAGGGAAAAACCATGAGAGAAAAAAAGGTAAAAGTAATGAACATAGCATGTGTTGATTTACATTCAATTTCCATAATTATTTTTCTGAATGCAGATGGCGTTTTCCATCCATAGTTTATTAGAATTGCCTTGGATCACTGAAACATTGAGAAGAACCAAGTCTTTCATAGTTGATCCTCACACAATCTTGCAGTTACTGTGTTCAATATGTTCTTGGTTCTGCTTGTTGCGCTCAGCATCAGTTTGTGTAAATCTTTCTAGGCCTTTTTAAAATCAGCTTGTTTATCTTTTTTATACAACAATGATATTCCATTATTTCCATATATCACAATTTATTCAGCCATTACCCAAATGATGGGCATCTACTCATTTTCCAATTCTTTGCTACCACAAAAAAAGCTGCTAATAACATTTTTGCACATGTTGGTCTTTTCCCCTCCTTTATGATTTCCTTGGGATACAGACCCACTAATGGCACTGTTGAGTCAAAGTTGATAGCCCTTTTGGCAAAGTTCCAAATTGCTCTCCAGAAAGGTTGGATCATTTCATAATTCCACCAAACAATGCATTAGTGTCCCAGCTTTCCCACATCCCTTCCAACATATCCTGTCATCTTAGCCAATCTGAGAGGTATGAGATGGTACCTCAGAATTGTTTTAATTTGTATTTCTCTAATCAACAGTGATTTAGAGCATTTTTTCATAGCTTTAATTTCATCATCTGAAAAATTGTTCATATCCTTTGGTCATTTAAAATTGGGGAATGACTTGTATTTTCATGTATTTGATACAGCTCTTTATATATTTTAGAAATGAGACCTTTAGGACTTCCGGAGGTGGAGCCAAGATGGCAGAGATCAGACATGAATCTCTGTAACCTCCTCTAACCTTCTCTTAAACCACCAGGAGATGAAGCCTCTAGACTTGTTTTGAAGTCAAAGAATCCACAAATATCTGGAGTTCAACACATTTCTAGAAGATGATACCCTGGAAGAATTCAAAACAGGTATGTTTCAATTGGGCAGGGGGGTGGTCTGCCAAATCCAGACTGCAGCACAGGGAAATTGGGGCAGGGAGCTGGAGTGGGAGTAGGAGCATTGTGGCTTTGATGCACCTGAGAGTCTTCTGTGGGCTTCTTGGGCTGATCTGTCCTGACTGTAAGCAGGTGGTTTGGCAGATTTGCCTTTTGTGGGAGGTAGACTGTGAACCACTGAGCCCCAGAAGAGTACCAGACCTGGCTGCCATTACACAGCACCCTAAAGCAATCAGTCAGTCAGCAGAACTGGCCAGCAGCTGAAATAACTGCCCCAGGGCAAATTAAAGCAGCTGTCCTTCCTTTGCCTTGAACAGACCTAAAGCCTTAAAAAATGAATGAAAAACCAAAAAGAACTCTCACCATGGACAGCTTTTATGGAGAGAGAGAGAAGAGCAGACTTCAAATCCTGAGGTGTTTAAAGGTAAAGCAACTCCAGAAAAAGCCCCAAAGACAGACATAAACTGGACCCCATGTTACAAGGCTTTCTTTGAAGATTGTATAAAGGATCTTTTTTTTAATTAAAGCTTTTTATTTGTATAACATATGTATGGGTAGTTCCCTAGCATTGATCTTTACAAAGCTTTCCATTACAAATTTTACCCCCAGTCCCCTCCCCTCCCCTAGAAGGCAAGAAGTCCACTACATGTTAATAATGTTGAAATATTTGACAAGTTATGCAAGAAAAATCCTATCTACAAGAAAAAAAAAAAGAAAATCAGAGAAAGGCAACACAAATGCAAGCAAACATCAATAGAGATCATGAAAATGTTACGTTGTGGTCCATATTTCATATCCCTCTCTCTGGGTGTATATGGTTTTCTTCAATGAACAATTAGAACTAATTTAAAATCATCAACTAGTATCATAAGTAACAGTGATAAACTGGAAATGTTCCCAATAAAGATCAAGGGTGAAACAAGGTTGCCTATTACTATTCAAATATTGCCATTACTATTCAATATTGTACTAGAAATATTAGCTTTGGCAATAAGAGAAGAAAAAGAGATTAAAGGAATCAGAGTTGGTCATGAGGAAACCCAATTATCACTCTTTGCAAATAGTATGATGGTCTACTTAAAGAAACCTAGAGAATCAAGTAAAAAATTATTAGAAATAATCCACAACTTTAGCAAAGTTGCAGGATACAAATTCATAAATAAATAAATCAGGGGCAGCTAGGTGACACAATGGATAGAGCACCAGCCCTGAAGTCAGGAGGACCTGAGTTCAAATCTGGTCTCAGACATTTAACATTCCCTACCTATGTGACCCTAAGTAAGTCACTTAACACCAATTGCCTCAGCAAAAAAGCAAAAATAAATAAATAAATCACATAAATCATCAGCATTTTCATACATCACTAACAAAATCTAACAAAGAGATACAAAAAGAAGTTTCATTTAAAATAACTATTGATAGTATAAAATATTTGAGAATACATCTGCCAAGGGAAAATCAGGAACTATATAAGCAAAACTACAAAACTTTCCACGCAAATAAAGTCAGATCTAAATAATTGGAAAAATATCAAATGCTCTTGGATAGGTCCAGCAAATATAATAAAGATGACAATACTACCTAAACTAATTTATTTATTTAGTGCTTTGCCAATCAAACTCCCAAGAAATTATTTTACTGACCTAGAAAAATTAACAACTAAATTCATCTGGAAGAACAAAAGGTCAAGAATTTCAAGGGAATTAATGGGAAAAAAAAGCAAATGAAGGTGGCCTAATTGTACCAGATCTAAAACTATATTATAAAGCAGCAGTCATCAAAACCAGTTGGTACTGGCTAAGAAACAGAGTAGTTGATCAGTGGAATAGGTTAGGCTCACAGGACAAAAGAGTCAATTACTATAGTAACCTAGTATTTGACAAATCAAAGATGCCAGCTTTTGGGATAAGAACTCACTATTTGACAAAAACTGCTGAGAAAATTGCAATCTAGTATGGAAGAAACTAGGCATTGATCCACACCTAATACCTTATACCAAGATAAGATCAAAATGGATTCATGATCTATACATAAAGAATGATATTAGAAACAAATTAGAATGTTTGTGGCAGCCCTCTTTGTAGTGGCTAGAAACTGGAAACGGAAGGGATGCCCATCAATTGGAGAGTGGCTGAATAAATTATGGTATATGAATGTTATGGAATATTATTGTTCTGTAAGAAACGACCAGCAGGACGATTTCAGAGAGGCCTGGAGAGACTTGCATGAACTGATGCTGAGTGAAACGAGCAGAACCAGGAGATCATCATGCACAGCAACAACAGTATTACATGATGATCAATTCTGATGGACATGGCTCTCTGCAATAAAGAATTGTCTCAAACCAGTTCCAGTTGTTCACTGAAGAAAACCATATACACCCAGAAAGAGGGACATGAAATATGGACCACAACGTAACATTTTCATGATCTCTATTGACATTTGCTTGCATTGTGTTGCCTTTCTCTGATTCTTTTTTTTACTTGTAGATAGGATTTTTCTTGCATAACTTCTCAAGCATTTCAACATTATTAACATGTAGTGGACTTCCTGCCATCTGGGGGAGGGGAGGGGACTGGGGGTAAAATTTGTATTGGAAAGCTTTGTAAAGATCAAGGTTGGGGAACTACCCATACATATGTTATACAAATAAAAAGCTTAAAAAAAAAAGAAACAAATTAGAAGAACATAGGATAGTTTACCTCTCAGATCTGTGGAGGAGAAAGGAATTTATGACCAAAGAAGAACTAAAGATCATTATTAATTACAAAATAGATAATTTTGACTATATCAAGTTAAAAAGGTTTTGTACAAACAAAATGAATTCAGACAAGATTAGAAGGGAAGCAATAAACTGGGAAAACATTTTTGCATTCAAAGATTCTGACAAAGGCCTCATTTCTAAAATATATAGAGAATTGACTCAAATTTATAAGAATTCAAGCCATTCTCCAGGTGATAAATGGTCAAAGGATATGAGCAGACAATTTTCAGATGAAGAAATTGAAACTATCTCTATTTATATGAAAAGGTGCTCCAAATCACTATTGATCAGAGAAATGCAAATTAAGACAACTCTGAGATACCACTACACACCTGTCAGATTGGCTAACAGGAAAAGATAAATGAATGTTGGAAGGGATGTGGGAAAACTGGGACGCTGATACATTGTTGGTGGAATTGTGAATGATCCAACTATTCTGGAGAGCAATTTGGAACTATGCTCAAAGTGTTATCAAACTGTGCATACCTTTTGACGCAGCAGTGTTTCTACTGGGTTTGTATCCCAAAGAGATCTTAAAGGAGGGAAAGGGACCCACATGTGCAAAAATGTTTGTAGCAGCCCTTTTTGTAGTGGCTAGAAACTGGAAACTGAGTGGATGCCCATCTATTGTAGAATGGCAGAATAAATTATGGTATATGAATGTTATGGAATATAACTGTTCTGTTAGAAATGACCAACAAGATGATTTCAGAGAGGCCTGGAAAGACCTACATGAACTGATGCTAAGTGAAATGAGCAGAACTAGGAGATTATTATACACAGCAACAAGACTATATGATGATCAATTCTAATGGACATGTTCTATTCAACAATGACATGATTCAAACCAGTTCCTATTGTTCAGTGATGAAGAAAGTCATGTATATCCAGAGAGAGGCCTGTAGGAACTGAGTGTGGGCCACAACATAGCATTTTAATGCTTTCTGTGAATGTTTGCTTGCATTTTGTTTTGCTTCTTAGGTTTTTTTTTCTCTTTCTAGAGCTGATTTTTCTTGTGCAGCAAGATAACTGTATGGATATGTGTACACATATTGGATTTATCATATATTTTAACATATTTAACATGTATTAGACTACTTGAATCTAGGGGAAGGGGTGGGGAGAAGGAGGGAAAAATTTGGAACAGAAAATTTTGCAAAGATCAATATAGAAAAATTACTCATATGCTCTATAAATAAGCTTTAATAAAAATAAAAGAAATGAGACCTTTATCAGAAATAATGAGTGTAAAAATTTTTTTCCCAACTCTAAACTTATCTTTTAATCTTATTTGTGTTGATTTTGTTTGTGCAAAACCTTTTTAATTTAATGTAATCAAAGTTGTCTATTTTGCATTTCATAACGTTCACTAGTTCCTCCACAGTCATAAATTCTTCCCTTCTCCAAAAATCTGATAGGCAAATTATCTCCTGTTCTCCTAATTTGCTTATAGTATCATCCTTTATTCCCAAATCATGTACTCATTTTGACTTTATTTTGGTGTGGGGGGTGAGATGTAGGTCTATGTTGAGTTTCTGATGTTATTTTCCAGTTTCCCCAGCAATTTTTGTAAAATCTGAGGCCAGATTTGAATTCAGGAAGATGAGTCTTCCTGAGTCCAAGCCCAATGCTCTATCCCTTGCTCCCAATAAGATGATTCTCATACAAATGACTTTGAGCCGTGGGGTATGCTTACCCACACATAGGAGAGAACATAAAACCAGGACATGAAATAGACTCTGATGTAGAATCAAGTATCAAACCTAGTTACCTGGCCTAGAGTCTGTTAGGAAACTTAGAACATTGGATATGGAGGGGAACTCCATATTTAGCTTATTTAGTCCCTAGCTTCTGAAAGTATAGTTGGTGATTCCATATGGCATCTCATAACTGACTGTGGGGATAGTGAAATTTGATTTATTGTTTGTAAATGTTTGATTTGCAAACCCATTTTATATAACCATATCTGGGTTCATGTAAAAATTTCTCAGGTAAAATGCAAATTAGGACAACTCTGAGGTACCACTACATACCTGTCAGATTGGCTAAAATGACAGGAAAAGACAATGATGGAGGGGATGTGGGAAAACTGGGACATTGATACATTGTTGGTAGAACTGTGAACAGATCCAACTATTCTGGAGAGCAATTTGGAGCTATGCTCAAAAAGTGATCAAACTGTGCATACCCTTTGACCCAGCAGTGTTTCTATTGGGCTTATATCCCCAAGAGATCTTAAAGGAAGGAAAGGGCCCCACATGTGCAAGAATGTTTGTGGCAGCCCTTTTTGTAGTGGCTAGAAAGTGGAAACTGAATGGATGCCCATCAATTGGAGGATGGCTGAACAAATTATGGTATATGAATGTTATGGAATATTATTGTTCTGTAAGAAACGACCAGCAGGACGACTTCAGAGAGGCCTGGAGAGACTTGTATGAACTGATACTGAGTGAAATCAGCAGAACCAGGAGATCATTATACACAGCAACAACAATACTATATGATGATCAATTCTGATGGACATGGCTCTCTTCAACAATGAAATGTTTCAAACCAGTTCCAATTGTTAGTGAAGAAAGCCATATACACCCAGAGAGAGGGATCCGAAATGTGGACTACAACATAACATTTTCATGCTCTATACTGATGTTTGTTTGCATTGTGTTTCCTTTTTCTGATTTTTTTTGTTCATGTAGATATGATTTTTCTTGCACAGCAAGATAAGTATGGAAATATGTATACATATATTCAACCTGTCAAGTATTTTAATAAAATTAACATGTAGTGGACTTCCTGCCATCTAGGGGAGGGGAGGGGACTAGGGGGAAAATTTGTAAAGGAAAGCTTTGTAAGAATCAGTGTTGAAAAACTACCCATACATAATGTTATGCAAATAAAAAGCTTTAAAAAATTTTTTAAAAAAATTTCTCAGGTAAAAAGGGGTCATGAATGGAAAAAGTTTAAGAAGCCCTGATTCTACTCCAATCTGCAACTAAAAAGGAATCTCCAATCCATCTCTATAAGATAATATCTCTAGTCAAGGGTCCTTCAATCTCCATTGGAAAAGGTTCAGTAATGGAAAACTGACTACTGCTTGAGCTAGCTCATTCCAATTTAAGCAGCAATAATAGATGTTTTTCCTTACTTGGGGCTAAAATTTGCCTCTCCACAGTTTCTATCAATTATCCTTTGTTCCTCCTTTCTGGAACAAACTAAGCAAGTCTAGTGCCTCTTCCATATAGAGCCCTTTGAATACTTGAAAAGAGCTATCATATCATTCCCTACTAAATCATCTCTTTCCCAAGCTAAATATCCATACTCTCTTCAACTGATCCTCATATGCTATACTCTCCAGTCTTTTATCTTCCCAGGGACCATCCAAAATGCATATTATGCTTAGAGAAAAGCACTGTAGAATAAGGCTTTCCTTTTTTCTAGACACTTCTATTTTTAAAATAATATTTTATTTCCCCTCAATGAAAAAACAATTTTTAACATTCTTTTAAAAAATTAAGTCCTAAATTATACCTCTTTCTTTCTCCCTCTTTCTCCTCTCTACTCTCTTAGACAGTAAGCATTCTGATATAAGTTATATATGCACAATCATTAAAATATATTTTCTGGTTACTTCCATTAATGCAAATTAAATTAGCTATTGGGATGTTATATCATACTAATGTTTAAGATCTTTTTCATACAAAATGCTGTCTAGGCATTATTTTTCAGTCCTGTTCTTTGGCAAGTTTAAATCTTTGGATTCTAGATTTTTATTTTGAATTTAAGTATAGCAATTCACATTTACCTTTATCAAATTTCATTTTATTAGATTTGGGTTTAACAATGCAACAGCTTAAGGTTTTTTTTGCCTCCTGTCATTCAGCTTATTAGTTCTTCCTCCTGATTCTATATCATATGCAAATTTGATAAATTCAGGTGAGAATGCCTTCATATAAGTCACTAAGAGCAATTTTAATACAACAAAGTCAAGGAATGGAGCCTGGAGCATTTCATGACAGGCCTCTTGCTGGGCTGATATTGATTATTATTTTAATGTGGTCATTGGACAAAATTTTGGTCCAATGCTTATCAAATGCTTTATTTCTGAGATTTGATTTATTATCAGGAAATGTTTGTTTTGAACATCTATTTTATATAATTATATATCTGATGTCATGTAAAAATTTGGTACTATTATCTAGTCGATATTTTTTCCATCCTTTCAATCAACATACCATTAGACTTTGGGTTGGCTCTGATTATACAGGCTGGATGAAATAGTCTGTTACCACTGGAATGTTATTTATATTTTACCTATTTCCTTCCATTTGTCAAGTGCTTTTCTGAAAATCATATATTATTTTTCTTCTCTAATAACCAATAACCCTTTGAAAATCGAAAATTAGATTAATCTAACATTACTTGCTCTTGTTGAGCCTATACTTGCCCTAGTGTCACCATGTACCTTTTTAAATACTCACAAATCATCCCAAGGGGTTCGCTTTCACCCTCTTCCTACTCTTCAGTCTTTTCTCCTGGCCCAGGGTTTCTCAAGAATTCATTCTGACCATTGGAGTAGTAGAGGGAAGATCTAGAATCTAGTGGTACTCTCCTTGCCTTCACTTTTCTCTTTCTCTGAACCTCAAAAACCCCAAAATATTCCTTGACTGCTTATTTTTCTTGAATGAGATGGGAATACCAATTCCTTTCCTTCTAATAAAATGAACCATCAAGACTTATTATCTGCCTTGCCTATATCTACTCTAGACCCCAATATTGCCATCTACCCAGTTGCTGCACCGCTATGAATTCTTAAGATTTCCTTCTATCCTACAGTGGAACTTCTCTTTTACATGTGTTTTTTTTCCCTCTAATTAAAATTTGATCTTCTTGAGATAAGGGACTATCTCACTTTTTTTTTCTTTTTGTATTCTCAGTATTTGGTACAGTGTCTGGTAAATAAAGCATTTGATAAATACTTTTTCATTCATTCATTCTTTTCCATAAATTTTTCTAGAATTTTGCCAGAAACTGAAGTCAAATTCACTGGTCAATATACTTTCTTTCTTTTTTCTGGAAACCATGTTTTTTCACCTCCAGACATGTGGTACTTCTGACATTCTTCATGATTTTTCAATAATCACCAATAATGACTCTGAGACTGAATTCAATAGTTCTTTCTGTATTTTGGGTTGTAGTTTATCAAAACCTAGCAAGTTGAATGAAGGCTAAATATTTGCCTGTCTTCTGTTCATTTGCTCTTCCTTGATTTTTTTTTGCCTTTGCCTTTTGGCATTCATCTGTTTTCCTGCTCCCCTCTCTCTCCTTTCATGTTTTCCTTAGATCTATTCTCAGCTCCCATTTCTGTACTTATGGTACCTGTCTAGTTCTCTTTACCTTCATCTGTTCTCTCAGCTCCAGATAATTCTATACATAGTACTCATTTGCTTCCTGCTATACTATGCTTTTAGACCTCCTGAACTTTACCTATTGCCTGAAAGGATGTGAACTATCTCCTAGAGCCTTCCTGTTTAATGTTAGTTCATGCTTCTTTTATTCTCTACTAGACCACTGATACCATACATTAATTGCAGCTTTTCTTTCCATGTCCAAGACAAAGGCAGTTTTAATCTTGACTATGATTTTCAAAAAAAACCTTTCAAAACTTCATAGACACTAATTTTATAAGGGTTAATATAGTATCCTTATATTATTGGGCAAGTAGGTGGAACCATGGATAGAGTGCCAGACTTGGAATCAGGAAAAATTATTTGACTAGTTTTCAAATCTAGTCTCACACACATTCTTGCTGTTTGACTCTAGACAGGTCCCTTCACCATATTTGCTTCAGTTTTACCTATAAAATAAGCTAAAGAATGAAACAATAACCACTCTAGTATTTTTGCCAAGAAAAACCCAAATGAATCACAAGAAGTTGGATATGACTGAAAAGACTAAATAACACATATGATCATATACTCATGATATCATAACTGAAAAGAAATCCGAGTGATTCTCTAATCCAATTTCTCATTTTATTCATGAGGTCCCTACGGCTGAGAATAGTAAAGGGTTGCTTAAGACAATGATGATAATTAGTCAGAAGAGTCTGAGTGAAAGCCATAGTCTCCTAACTTAGTTGTATGCTCTGTCCATTGTATCACTGTCTTTCATTGTGTTTTCATTATATTTGGCCTAGTTTTTTGGAAATTCCCCTTTGAAGTTTCTGTATACTTTACACATAAACATACACACACACACACACACACACACATTTTTATCCTACCCCATAAAGGATGAGAAGAGAGTATATTTTTGAATTTCATTACCATTCAAAACTGCTCATGGCCATATAACCACTCTAATCGTCTTCAGCATGTTTATTAAGATCAACTTTGTCCTGGAAGAAAATTTTCTGGCTTTTATTCTAGGAAGCTTTTTTGGAAATATTTTTTGTTTGTTTTTAAAGTCTCCCCTAGGTCATATTATTGGATCAGGGTCTTTTGGTTGTTCCCATATTCTGAAGAGTCCTCTTGGAATCTCAGGTGTCAGCATTTGTCTATAATCTATCCCTACCTCAGATGAATAAGAAAATAGAAGTGAGATAGATATTTGAGCAGTAACTCAGGTATTTCAAGGACTAGCAGAATTGTTCTGCCCTTTACACTTCATATTGCCTACAGCATCTCAATTTCTCAACCCAATACCTCTTCAGAAAATTTAGCCATACACTTTGCCCATTCCCTGGCTTAACTTGCCATATCTGCATGTCAATATCATTCGGAGCGGAATAAAAATCCCTGCTGAAGAAATGGGTGATAGACTCAAGACATAAAGTAAAGCATATGTTTTTGGACATGGCCACTGTGGGGATTACTTTTTCTTGGCTATGTATATTTATTATAAGGTTTTTCTTTTTCTTTTTTTCATTCTCAGTGGGTGTAGGAAGGATGGGGAGAAAGAGGAAATAAATGTTAATTGAAAAAAATTCATTAAAAAATTAACATTCCATCACTTTCAGAGAAAGATAACATCTATAACCTATTAATTTATGAGATTTTTTATTGTCATTTGATCTACTTTGCCTCCTAACTGTCCTTAAAGACATGTGAATCTTCCCTTTAATTTCTTTGTTAATCCTTTAAATGTAGTTTAATTTATTACTTGACTTAGTTTACCTAGACACTTTAAGTAGGTTTATTTATGTATGAATTATGACTTTGTTTTAATAAGTTTGCTCAACTTTTATGAAATTGAAGGAAGCATTGGATTATAGACCTCTTTTCTCTAATTTATGATCCAAGGGAAATGTACAAGATTATTTCTTTATCATTGTGGTGCAATTTTGTCTACAGGAAGACTTGGTATAATCCCACTGGTTGTTCAGGCTTTTTGTTTTCTCTGAGACATAAAGCTATATTTGAGCACAATAATAAAACCTGAATTTTTAACTGTAGAATTTCTGCATTGTGACAAATGTATTTTGGCATAAACCTCAAGAACTCAGAGAGGAGATATTTTTCCCATAACAAATTTCACTTTCACTCTTATGAGTATTACCATATGACCCTACATGACTGGGTCCTTTGAAATGTCTCATAGAATAACTGGAATATAATTGTAATTTTCAGGACAAAATTTATGCCTAAATTCTAGTTCTGTCAGTTACTACTTGTGTGAATAAGTTATTTCATCTCTTTGGTTTTTAGATTCTGCATCTGTAAAATGAGAGAACTGGATGCCAAACTCAAATAGAAATAGATCTCTACAAACCACAAATTGACTCAGAAAACCACAAATTAACATTATCTATGTTGCATTGTATTTCATTTTGTTAAACATTTTTTGATTACATTTTAATCTGGTTTAAGCACCCCTTAAGATTCAAGGTTGACATTTCTGGACTAGATAACCTCTAAATCTCTGAGCTCATGATCTATTAACCCAAAACTTCATTGGAATAATACTGTCTGCTTCTTCTGTCTTCACTGTTCCCTTGTTTAAGAATCTCTGGAGCAATCTATTCAGAGACTACACTAAGAATATGTTGAGAAACAACATAATTTCACTGCCAAATTTCTTTCTTTGTACTTTGCAAAAAATTCTATCCAGATGACATCAGGGTATTCAGTTTATGGGCTGCAAACAAAATCAAA
Organism: Myrmecobius fasciatus; assembly: GCA_023553655.1. Lineage (NCBI taxonomy): Eukaryota > Metazoa > Chordata > Mammalia > Dasyuromorphia > Myrmecobiidae > Myrmecobius > Myrmecobius fasciatus. The sequence continues at coordinate 173,236 of JAJPUD010000321.1, forward strand.
TGCTGCTCCCTATAGACTTTCTAACAGTCTCCTTGATTTCTACACTTAAATTTGCCTCTCAATGTATATTCAAGTGGCATGTCCTATCTAAGACTTAAATGGTTTTTCTCAGATGAGCATAGCACTTCCCCTGAAAAAGAATCAGAAATTGCCATAATGGAGTTATCAAACTGGTTTGTAATCATCTTTTTCTTCATCTCCAGATGTTGATTCTCTCCATTATACATGCCATGACATCTTTATAAAAATATTTTTATTACTACCCAAAGTAATTTACTTATTTAGTGCCATACCAATCAAACTCCCAAGAAATTATCTTACAGATTTAGAAAAAATAGTAGCAAAGTTCATTTGGAAAAACAAAAGGTCAAGAATTTCAAGGGGATTAATGAAAAAAAAGGCTGACGATGGTGGACTGGCTGTACCAGATCTAAAACTATATTACAAAGCAGCGGTCATCAAAACCATTTGGTACTGGCTAAGAAATAGAATAGTCGATCAGTGGAATAGGATAGGATCACAAGACAAACTAGGCAATAACTATAGCAATTTAGTCTTTGATAAACCCAAAGACCCCAGCTTTTGGGATAAGTATTCACTATTTGACAAAAACTGCTGGGAAAACTGGAAACTAGTGTG
>JAJPUD010000321.1:183874-225059 GCA_023553655.1 Myrmecobius fasciatus
GGAATATTATTGTTCTGTAAGAAATGACCAGCAAGATGATTTCAGAGTGGCCTGGAGAGACTTACATGAACTGATGCTGAGTGAAATGAGCAGAACCAGGAGATCGTTATACACGGCAACAAAAGTACTATATGATGATCAATTCTGATGGACATGGCTCTCTTCAACAATGAAATGTTTCAAACCACCTCCAATTGTTCACTGAAGAAAGCCATATACACCCAGAGAGAGGGATGTAAAATGTGGACCACAACATAACATTCTCATACTGCTTGATTGATGTTTGCTTACATTGTGTTTCCTTTATCTGATATATCTTTTGTGTAGATAAGATTTTTCCTGCACAACAATGATAAGTTTGGAAATATGTATACATATATTCGATTTGCCAATATTTTAACATAATTAACATGTAGTGGATATCCTGCCATCTAGGGGAGGGGTGGGGAGTTGGGGGAAAAAATTTGTAACAGAAAGCTATGTAAGGGTTATTGTTGAAGAATTACCCACACATATGTTATGCAAATAAAATTAAAAAAATAATTTAAAAAATTATTAATTTATCTCCCTCCATTGTTTTCCAGTTCACCTTTATATTTCATGTAAATATATTGTTGAATTCTACTTTCTAATCCATCTGGCACCTTCTTTCATTTCATGGGTTAGTTCATCCCACTCACATTCACAGTTACAATGAATATTTTATTCTACTATAATGTTTCTTCTCTTTGCTTCACATCTCTTTCCTTTTAACAAAAAACAAAGTGATAAAAATGAATATAATCAACATTAATATTCTAAAATTGCACTGATCTGATCCCATTCTCTTACCTAGCCCAGACTCATGCTGCTGGGTTTTAGCCCTTCTCCCTTTTCAGTCCTTCCTTTATAATCTATCTTCCATAACTAAAACTTATTTTGCTTATGACTAGTCTCTTCTTTTGCATACTTTTTCTTAAATATTTCTCTTACCTCTTATGGCCTGATTATTTTCCTGTTGGTTTTAATGTATTTCTATCCTAACATCTGTGTATGTGTTTGCATACACAGATAAGTGTGAGGTTCATGACATGCTCTCTCTAATCTCTACTCTGCGTTTGTATATTCTTCTGATTTGCCCCAATTCTGAGAAATAATAAATCTCTCTGTATTCTTCCTAATTTTTTCCCTGTAGTACTCTTTTTTATTTCCCTTTGCTCTTAAATCAAAATATCACAAAAGGTAGACCATGAATTTGTCTTTTTTAGCTTCCCCTTTTGCTTTTGAAGTTAGTAGATTTTGAAGACACTGAACTCTTTCACTTCCATTACTGTTAAAACTTGATTACAATTTGGCCCCTTTAGATCTGAGGTATCTCTTGTTATCTATGTTTGATTATGACATTTCTGCCTGAATTCAATACAGGCTTTCATTGAAGGGGGGGAATTCTATTTTTACTTCATCCTCTGATTCCAATAGCTCTTGACAGTATTGTGATTTCTGGAGTATAATATCCAGGAATTTCATCATAGTTTTCAGGAAATTCAGTGATTATTAAATATTCTAAAGAATTGGAAAATGAATGGATGGCCATCAATAGAGAAATGGCTGAATAAGTTATGGTACATGAAAGTTATGGTATATTACTGTTCTATAAAAAATGATGAACAGTCTAATTTTAGAAAAATCTGGATTTACATGAACTGATGTTGAGTGAAATAAGTAGAACCAGGAAAACGTTATACATAGCAACAACAGGATTATGTGATTAACCATGGTAGACTTGATTCTTCTCAACAATTCAGTGATCCAAGACATTTCCAATAAACTTTGGATGGAAAACTCCATCTGCATCTCCCCTCATTGTTTCGCAGGTCAGTTGGTTTTGGTAGTAGATATTTCATTTATCCTTCTAATTTTTCAGTCTTCTGATGTTATTTGAATATTGCTTCTTGCTTCATTGAATTACTAAATTGTTTATTCAGTTCTGTTCTTTTCAGATTGTTTATTATTTCTACTTTCTGTTCAATTGTTAATTTTTTCTGATATTTTTTCATTTTTTGTCCAACAACATTTATATTTGGGGCAGACAGAACAGGTGGACAATTAATTAAGGCCAAAATTGAAAAGAAAAATCTGAATTCCTTTCATAAAACTACAAAGCTATTTTACTAAACATGATTCCCCTGAAAGCAAAGCCCTACCTTTTCTATGCTAACATTTTAGCAATGTTGCTATACTATAATAAGACATGGAACACCATTAACTCTGAAAAATTAGATATGGGAATAATACAAAGGGCAATGGAGAGCTGGATAGTGGGTATGTGCAGGCTATCAAGTACAACCATCAATACCTTCCATCTAGGGAGGGGAATCAATAGTCCTAGGGTAGGGTTTAAAACTGGAAGCAGTATTAGTACTGTATCCTGGCCATTGCCACAGTCTGCAACTCCCCTTGATCTTCTAGGGTTTTCCCCAGGTCTGGCCACCCAGCTCTTATCTTTTTCCTGTGTAATAACCTATCAAATATTTGAATTTTAAGGTCTAGTCCCTTAGAAAAAGTCAACCCAGACCTTACTGACTTCAGAATGGTGTCCTAGACTTTTCCAGACCACTGGTCCTGCTCTTGTTGGCCCATTTCCTTGTATAGTTACATACCCAAAGTTCTATGACTTCATACTTAAGCCCTAAGCATCAGACCATCAAATCCTAGACCATTTCCCCCAGGAATGAAGTCATTTCAGGCTGTACTAATAGAGTTTCCTCAGAACTCCAGTTATGCTGGAAATAGTCTAGTTTCCTTCTTCTTTAAAATGACCTTTCCTTCAGAGCCTTCCTCATATTGGAAAAGAGAAACTCAAGGATGTTTCTCTTTGGTTATTTTGTTTTATATGACAGTTTTCTCTAATATTAACAGATATTCCTCAGTGGAATTGGGTTTAACTAAAAAAAATTTATATCACCATCTTAGTCAGAAGACCATATATCATAACAATTCCAAGAAAGCCTGTCCTTTTCAGCAATTCTGAGATTTAATTTTATCTTTCTTTTGCTGGTAGCAAGGAACAGGGGGAATCCAGTGACAAATGCTGAGTAATTTTCCCAATTTTCATTTCTCTAGAGGTGCTGGAATGCATCACTGCTTCAGCTAATTTACAAACACAAATAGTCTCTGTCTATCTCCTTGTAATCTGTAATAAATATTTCGCATCCCCCACCCCAATCCCTATCAATAGGGATTGCAGTGACATGATAGGTATCTCAGAGTTTTGTCTTCATGGCAGGGAGGCACTCCCAATATCAAAAATTCTTCCTGGGGATTATTCTGAAATCTTGTACTAATACTCCAAAGATTTATCCATTCTGCTAAGTTCAGTTTAAGTAATAATCACAATATACATAGCAATGTAATAAATATCTCAAGCACACAACCATGCAAAGTAATAAATAAGACCACACAGCCGCAGCATCAAATTAGATGCACAGAGAAGCACAGCAGTTTTGTTCAGAATGGAACTTCCTGTAGGAACACCACCACAAAAAAAACAATACAAAAGCTTTTTTTAAAAAGAAAATCAAAATCCCAGGAAATCCATAGATTGCTCTAAGCAGCCTCACAAAATCCCTATCCACATATGCTACCCAAGAACTCAGGGTATTCTGGGAAAACTGCCAGACTCTCTCTGATTTCCATAGAGCTGGCTACCCTCTGCCTTTAGTTCTATTCATTTGAGATATCATTCTCTTTTCTTGTTTTTTTAAAACATGGTAAAAATATATGTAACTCCAATATAGGCATACATAATTATACAATTATTTTGCTGCACAAGAAAAAGCAAATCAAAAGGAAAAAATGAGAAAGAAAATAAAATTCAAGCAAACAACAACAAAAAAAGTGAAAATGCTATGTTGTGATCCACAATCAGTTCCCACAGTCCTCTCTCTGGGTGTAGATGGCTCTCATCATCACAAGATTGTTGAAACTGGCCTGAATGATCTCATTGTTGAGAAGAACCATGTCCACCAGAACTAATCATCATATAATCTTGGCTGTTGCCACGTACAAAGATCTCCTGTTTCTGCTCATTTCACTTAGCATCAGTTCATGTAAGTCTCTCCAGGCCTCTCTGAAATCATCCTGCTGGTTGTTTCTTATAGAACAATAATATTCCATAACATTTATATACCATAATTTATTCAGCCATTCTCCAACTAATGAGCAGCCATTCAGTTTCCAGTTTCTTGCCACTACAAAAAGGGCTGCCACAAACATTATTGCACATGTGGGTCGCTTTCCTTCCTTTAAGATCTCTTTAGGATATAAGCCTAATAGAAACACTGCTGGATCAAAGAGTATGCACAGTTGAATAGCCCTTTGAGCATAGTTCCAAATTGCTCTCCAGAATGGTTGGATCCATTCACAGTTCCACCGACAATGTATTAATGTCCCAGCTTTCCTGCATCCCCTCCAACATTGATCATTATCTTTTCCTGTCATCTTAGCCAATCTGAGAGGTATTGTCTTAATTTGCATTTCTCTGATCAACAATGATTTAAAGCACCTTTTTATATGATCAGAAATGGTTTTAATTTCTTCATATGAAAATTGTCTATTCATATCCTTTGACCATTTATCAATTAGAGACTGGCTTGAATTCTTATAAATTCTTCAAATTTCTATATATTTTAGAAATGAGGCCTTTATCAGAACCCTTGAATGTAAAAATATTTTCCTTATTTATTGCCTCCCTTCCAATCTTGTCTGCATTAGTTTTGTTTGTAAGTTTTAAATTTAATATAAACAAAACTATCTATTTTGTGTTCAATAATGAGCTCCAGTTCTTATCTTGTTGATCTGAGGTTGGTACCAAATCAGATTTTGTAAATATAGCATCCACCTACTGGCCCTTTTTTAAATATTTTACTAGCTATATGTTTCTTTGATTCTTTTACAAAAATTTTACATTTTAAATCATAACATTAGAATTGAATGAAGTCGACAACATCAATGCACCCATCAAGAACATACTGTGTACCTTTCTGATCCTTTCCTTTCCTCCCATCCAACTTGCATTAGCAGATCAAAAGCTAAAAACAGTTTTCTCCAGTCCATTCCAGAGGGGAGTAACCAAGAACATTCGTTCTGGCTTTTCAGTTAGAGCAATAGCAAACTTTTGAGGACTTCAATGTCCATTGGTATAATCATAGAACTTGAAGGAGTTTTGCTTGTCTCAAATCTTCTAGGTGTCTAGGAATCACAGAATCATAGAACACAGACTTAGAATCAAATAGGACCTTTAGAGGCCAGGTACTCCAAACTTTTCATTTTACAGGTGAGGAAAATGATATGGAGAGGGTGTTGAAAATTACATACTAGTACAAGGCAAAGGAAGGATTTAAACCCAAATCTTCTGACTCCAAACCAGTGCTCTTTGCACTAGATCACTGGTTCTGTAACTGGTATTTCAGGTTCAATCATTTAATTTGTATGTTTGCCCTTCACACATGGGGCACATATATCCCTAAGTATTACAGTCTACATAGCTAAAGAAAAAATGTGCATAGTCTTTTCTAACAGAGAACCTTTTCCCCAGTCTTTTTCTTCATGCTTAATCCTCTTTCTAATTGATTGACCCCAGGGCTTTGTGGGAATGGCACCAGCATTATGTGCTTTCTCCAACTTTGATTCCTAGTCATACTCAGATTCAGTAACTGTAAGGACACTTAGTCACTTTGGCAAGGCTGGAAGATAAGCAGGCAAGTAGGTGCTACCATCTGAATCAGGAAGGGAAAGTTCCTTCTGTGGTTTCCACCACTGTGGGAGCAGCTTGATACTGCTGACATTTCTGTGGAGATATTTAGAAGTGCCAGGCTTATACTTATATAGGCTTAAAAGCTGCTTATGTAGAAGTAGAGGCAGAACCCAGATGTTATTTGGAGAACTGAAAGTTTGCATCAGAAATTATGTTATTTGGTCTGAGAAAGATTTTCCAAAAAATCAGTGGATATATTGGGTAGAAAGTGAGGAATGTTGTGGGAGAATATCAGTACAGACTGGAAAAAATAAAATTGGCCATTTATGTTATCATGGTAGTAAGTATAGGATGTCTACTTGGATATGTATATGTCTATTGAACTCTCTTACAGGACACACAATCATATCAAATCATATAAAATCAAAAAGCAAATATGAAACTGATATCATATGTAGTCTAGCATTATTGCCAATCTGAATTATGCCATATGAACTTATTACTGAATTCCCAACACCTATGAATAGGTGTTGCCAATGATAATAGCACTAGGCACTCATAATTTTGGGAGTCTAACAGTGATATTAATTCCTGCTCTTAAAAAAAAGATGAAAAATGCATATCACTTCTGATGGACATGGCTGTCTGCAACAAAGAATTGTCTCAAACCAGTTCCAATTGTTCAGTGAAGAAAGCTATATACATCCAGAGAGAGGGATATGAAATGTGGACTACAACATAACATTTTCATGCTCTTTATTGATGTTTGCTTTCAGTGTGTTTCCTTTCTCTGATTTTTTTTTCTTGTAGATAGGATTTTTCTTGCACAACAACTTGTCAAGTATTTTATCATTATTAACATGAATGGACTTCCGGCCATCTAGAGGAGGGGGTAGGGACTGGGGGTAAAATTTGTAACGGAAAGCTTTGTAAAGGTCAATGCTGAGGAACTACCCATACATATGTTATGCAAATAAAAAGCTTTAATAAAAAAAAGTGCATTAAAAGTCTCTGCTCTTTTAGCATCATATAATTCTGGGTTTTGTCTCTTACTAAAGAGGAAATGCTTTCATTTTTACACATTTTATTCTGAAACATTTCATGTTTTTCTATTTCTCATTATATCCTATGAAAACTGTCTTATTTCTTCCTTTGACTCTTGTGACTTTATTCTTAAATACTTTCAGCATTTCTTAGTCCTTATATGTGAAAATTTCCTCTAGATTTCATGGTTTTTTTTCTACAACATTTTTTCTTTTTCTTTCTTTTCCTATGCAGTTTTTGCTTAACCAACTAAATTCTCATCTCCATGTAACTTGTGCGTTGCTCAACTATGTTGAGGAATCAAAGAGTTGGATTCCATCTATGGGGCATTTGAATAATTATTTTATCATCAGGTTCAAAATCCCATCCCAGTGGGAATTAGAAACTTGTAAAATCAAACTCAGGTCCATATTTCCAGTTTATTATTACTCTAACACGAGAAGCTAGGTGATATAGTAGATGGAATGCCAGGCCTAGAGTTTTTGGAGTAGCAGGAGTATGTCTTGGTGTCATTGAAAGAATTCAGGTTCAACACATCTCCAAATCAAATATGCAATTTTAGGGGGATGGCACATCCTGTAGGTTCTTCTCCTTAAAGGAGAGGGGCAGCCCATCAGAGTAAAACAAGAGATTATATTGAGATGGGAGAGCAAGAAAGAACATGAGAAGTGAACAAAGCAGGAAAATTGGACAATGTCAAATGTTTGGACAACCTCAGATAAAATGGGTGTGGGAAAAATCTCTGTGATTAGATATATCTCAAACAGGAAATTAATGGAAAAAGTCATTTTATTCTATGCCCCCCCAAGAGATAGAGACAGAGACAGAGACAGAGAGGAGAGAACAGGAGAGAGATAGAGACAGAGAGAAAGAGGAGAGAGACAGAACAGAGAGAGACAAAGAGAAAGAGAGACAGAGAAAATAATAATCAGGATATTGGGGCTAGAGCAGTAGCTAAATATGCATGGGAAAAGTCCTTTTGATCTAGTGAGACCCTTGAGAGAGAGATAGTCAGAATACTGGGGTTGGGACAGCAGCTAAGATTCCAACAGTCAGCAAGACTCATCTCCCTGAGTTCAAATCTGGCCTTAACTTTTTAGGTTAAGTGACCCTGGGCAAGTCACTTAACTTAAGGAAAATTTCTGCCTCAGTTTCCTTATCTGTCAAATGATCTGGAGAAGGAAATGACAAACTACTCTAGTGTCACTGCCAAGAAAACCCCAAATGAACAACTGAAAACTATATCACAGAACGTGGAAACAGGATACATTGTAATAGTAAAGCTTTAAATCCACATAAAAATTGCTTCAGTGTCACAGCAGATGCTGGAAGTGAAAACATAAAGACTTATGTTCAGATCCAGCCTCAGGGACTTATCAGCTGTGTGAGTCTAGATAAATCACCTAACCTCTTTATACCTCTATTTCCTCTTCTCCAAAAAAAGGATAAACTACCTCCCAGGGCTGTGGTGAAAATCAAATAAGATAATAGATAAAAATGAAAATTTTAAAGCACCATCTAAATGTTAGCTATTATTATTATAATTATTATTCTTAATTTTAATCCAAGCAGAAAATCATTTGAAGTTATAAAAGGTAAAGTGGCAAAAATATAAAGGGGAAGATCTCTCTACATTCCATACCTTAGGTTGTAGCTGAAGCTTGAATAACTCAATTACGTATCAAGAAATCTGAAAACACAATAACTTGCCTCTAGCACATTAGCAGTATTCCTACCTTTATCCCTGATCACTCTCCTATATAAGACCCCAGAAAGACTCTGGGAAGTAATAATTGAGTGAATTGAGATTGATCCCCAAAAGCCCAGGGGATATACCATATTGAGGGAACTGACTTTGAACTGAGAAAGGTATTCTGAGAGGAGAGGCTAGGAATCTCTCAATTAGTGCCTAGAGATGACAAATATCAGAACTGAGACTCTAAGAACCTCAGAGAGGAAAGGCTTCTCCTAATCCTAGAGTAAGTGTCCTTGCTCCAAAAGAGTAGCCTTTTGGCAGAAAAGACTAGAATACTATGTAACCAAGCCAGTGACTGAAGATGGTGGAAAGGCTACAACCAAGAATAAGCCCCAGGAATGCAGTGCACAGCATAGATGTCACATTCTGAAAAGAGCTCTTTAGCCCCATGGACTACTCAGTCCATGAAACAGCAGTTTCCTAGAGACAGAGAATCCTACCCTGCTCAGCTCAGACCTTCAGCAGCTTCCAGAGGCAGAACAGCTTATCAGATCTAGACTATTAGTAGTTTTTCATGACAGAGAACTACTCAATTCTTTTAGGTTGAAGCTATCCACTGACAGAGCAGCCTACCAGGAGGAGACATTTGCCCACTGGTCAAACAATTACCCCAGTTCAGCTGGGAGTCAGCATTGCTTGGTGAAGAGCCAGTGAAACAGCTGAGCAACCTACATGGCTGATCCCAGTAGTAAATTGACCTGAGCAGCTCTAACTCTATACTCTATGAGGAACAAATGCAGCAGAGCTTCCCAAACAGTGGAGACATTGTGCTCTGTGAAGAAACACCCCCAGATTAAGAGAGGAGGGGTATACCTATCACCAAGATCCCATAGTAGACTTAATAAGGACCCTTGATCAGGGGGAGTCAAACATGCCAAGCCCTACAGGTTCCATGTAACCCAAAATACTCTGGTCCAGAACACATTAAAATATAATCAGAAAGTTTGTTCTCTAGAGAAAGAAAGAGGGAGGGAAGAAAGGAGGGAGAAAAATTTGGAGCACAGGGTTTTATATGGGTGAATGTTGAGGGCTATCTTTGCATGTTTTTTGGAAAATAAAAACTTATAAAAATATAATTGGGAAACGGTTAACAAAAATAATAAAAATACAATAGAACTTACTGGCAATCTCTAGCTTTCTAAGTCAATATGTGGCTTGGAGGAATCCTTATGTAGGTTTCAGTGGCCTTGTTTCTATTAGAATTTAATACCAATATTCTAGAAAAAGGAAAAGATATTGAGAAAGAGGAGAATATAAAAATTGGCTTAAAGCTTAACACAAAGAAAACTAAGATCTTGGCAACTGGTCCCATCACTTCCTGGCAAACAGAGGGAGAAGAAATTGAAGTCAGACTTGATATTCTTGGGCTCAAAGATCACTGCAGATGGCCACTGTAGCCATGAAATTAAAAGACTCTTGCTCCCAGGAAGGAAAGCTTTGAAAAATCTACACAGCATACTAAAAAGCAGAGATATTACTTTGCCAACACAAAAAAATCCTTATAGTCAAAGCTATGGTCTTTACAGTAGCAATATATGGATGTGAGAGTTAGACTGTAAGAAAAACTGAGCACCGCAGAACTGATGCTTTTCCATTGTGGTGCTGGAGAAGATTTTTGAGAGTCCCTTGGACAATAAGGAGACAAAATAAATCAATACTTAAATTAATTCAGGCTATTCACTGGAAGGTCAAATAATGAAACTGAAGCTTAAATATTTTGGCCACATGATGAGAGGATGGGACTCATTGGGAAAAACCCTAATGATGGGAAAGATTAAAGGCAAAAGGAAAAGGAATGGCAGAGGATAAAATGGATAGATAGTATCATAAAAACAAGGAACACGAACTTGAATAGATTTCAAGAGATAGTGAAGAATAGAAAGACCATAGTGTGATATGCTATAGGATTATGGAGAGTTGGACATGACTGAGGACTATCAAAGTTCCAGAACTGTTAGTTCCCTTGGCCACATGAGTATACTACATGGAACCTTCACTAACTATTATACTTTAAGTTTATGCCTGCTCTCCAAACCTTCCTTCATCCCTCCAGATTCTTTATACTCTTGTGAGAAAAACCATTTTATAAATAATAATTATGCTATGTCTTGAATTCTTGAATCTTCAAGCACTGAGCTAAGCACTAGGGAATTCAAACATAGGCAAGTGCCCTAAATATTCCTTGCCCTCAGGGAACTTACAATCAAATGGATTAGAAACAGTGTTTTCTGGGGGCAGCTAGGTGGCTCAGTGGATAGAGCACCAGCCTGCAGTCAGGAGGACCTGAGTTTAAATCTGGTCTCAGACACTTAACACTTCCTAGCTGTGTGACCCTGGACAAGTCACTTAACCCCAATTGCCTTAGCAAAAACTGCTTTCTAGAACACTCCACTCTGTATCTGCTATTCTGTCATGTTTCAGCAAGATAATTCCTGCTGTCTTCCCTTCTCCCCGTCTTTCTAACCTCCTTTTATATGTGCTCTCCCATTATCAGATTGTAAACTCCTTAAGGGCAGGCACTAATATTAATTGAATCCCCAGGATTTCTCAGAGTCTGGCACTTGGTAGGTACTTACTAAATGTTTATTCAATTGGATTGGGTTGGACAATAAGCAAACAAATAAGAACAAAAACTATACAAGATAAACAAGAAATAATTAAAAGAGGGAATGAATTAGAATTAAGAGGGGTTAGGAAAGGTTTATAGTAGAAAATGGGATTTTAGCTGGGACTTAAAGAAAACCAGTAGGGGAAGTTAGGAAGGGAGAGCATTCCAGGTATGGGGAGAAAGCCAAAAAAAATGCCCTAAATGGAAAGTTTCAGTATCTTAATCTTGAAATAGGTAAGTGCCTTGATAAATGTATGGCAGAGAGTAAGATATAACAAGACTGGAACTGTGTAAGGGATGAGAAGGCAAGTATGAAAGGCCTTGAATGCCAAACAGGATTTTATATTTGAAACCAATATCCTGCAACCAATAAAGAGTCACCAGAGTTTTTTTATTGAGTAGGAAGGTGATGTGGTTGGACCTGTGCTTAAGGAAAGTCACTTTTTTATAGCTGAATAGAAGAGTGGACTCCAGAAAGACTTGAGGCAGATAGATCCACCAGCGAGTTAATGTAATCATCCAGACATGAGGCAAAAAAAAATATGAACTAAAATGATGGCAGTATCCAAGGAGAGAACTGAGTATATGAGAAATGTTACTAAGGGGAAATCAAGTCTTGGAAGAAATTGAACATGGTGGGAGAGTAAAGTGAGGAGCCAAGAATGGCATTAGCTTGTGTGAGGGATTGGAAGGATCAATTTGGAGGGAAAGAAAATGAGCTATATTTTGGGCACATTGAGTATAAGATATCTACTGGACATATAGTTTGAGGCATCTAAAAGGCAATTAGAGATGTGAGACTGCAGATCAGCAAAGAGATTTGAGCAGGATAGGAAAATTTGAGATTATTCAGCATATGGATGGTAATTAAATTTGTGGGAGCTGATGAGATAGCCAAATGAAGTAGCCTAGTGGGGGAAGAGAAGAAAATCTAAGACAGAATCCTGTGAAGCACAAAAAGGTATAATCTGGATGAAGACCATGCAAAAAAGACAGAGAAGGAGTGGTTGGATAGGTAGAAGGAGAATGGGGTGAGAATACTCTCTGGAAAACCTAAAAGGAAGAGAAGAGAGTGATCAATAATATCAAATTCTATAGGGAGGTCAAGCAGATTGAGGATTGGGAAAAGACTATTAATGTATCTGGCAATTAATGATCATTAGTCACTAGAGAGAGTAATTTCAGGGAATGATGAAGCCAAAAGCCAGATTGTATGAAATTAAGAATAAAAGGAAGAAAAAGTAGAAGCATTTATTGCAGAAAGACTTTTTGAAGGGTTTAGCCACAAAGGGCCAGAAAAGAAATAGAATGAAAGTGGTGGTGGAAGGCTCATGAGGGGAGAGACATGGACATATTTGTAGGCAAGAGAAAAGGAGCTAGAAGACAGAATATAACTGAAAATAAGTGATCAAAAGGAAAATATGTTAGAGAAGACATAGAATAAGATTGCTTCTACCTAAGAAGAAGTTAGTCCTTACCTGCTTTTAGCATTTAGGTCATCTGTGAGTTCCACAGAAAGGCTATCCCTTATTCAAGGTATTCTCTGAATTGAATACATTTAGCTCATGAGTCCCTGGTAATTTGTTTACTTTTACAGATTTGCCAGATAATAGAATTAATTCAGCACAAAAACATTTAATATAATATTGCATGGGGTTTACTCATTTTTAAGTAGCAATAGTATAATTCCTCAATGAATCTAGAGAAAACTCTTTCTCAGATATACATATCATCAATGAAAGAAATAATACACCTAGGCTTCCAGGAAGCATATATATTAGGAATTCATTAAGCAGGGTTCATGAATGAAAATCATGAAAGGAAATGAAAGAAGTATGGCCAGATCACATACATGAAAGGTTATTCATGTCTCTGACACTATAAAGAAGCTAATTTTTTTAGGGATATCATTCCATTATCCTACTGATACTAATCTACTTATATGATATATATAATTATTATGGAATATTTTCTCCTCAGTTCATGCTCTGATGTTCTCATTGTTATTATATTACCCTACTAGACAAAAGGTTGTGAGACCTCTCTGCCTCTAGTCTTTGGCTTTAGCTGAAGTTCTTAGCTGAGATACTCCTTCTTCTCCATACAAAGAAGAATGTGCTTTTTTGCCTCTTTTTCCAATCCACAGGCTTAAGTATTATCAGTTTTAGTGAAAGACATTGTCCCTTCTACTATGCTTTCCCATTAGGAAAAATTGCCTAGACCATCAGTAAGAGAAGAATCTCTCTGTTCCCAAAGTCTTAGCTATAGAACATTTTTCTCTCCAAAAGAAGAGTCTTTCTTGTACAACACCGTGCTTTTTTTTTTAAATACAGCTTAGGCAGATAACTAAGTATATTCTATGAGCATTAGATCTATAAGCATTTGAAGCAGCTTTCTCCTATTCAGCAGAAATAATACTTCTCTCACCATTTTGAACTTAGAAACTCCCTTTTTATTTCTGGTAGTTCCTTATTACCAATCTGTACCCTTTCAAAATAATTTTTCTAAACTGCCTTTCAACAGACCACCAAAAAATATTTGGTTCTGAGACCTTGTGGTTTTTCTCCATGCCCGAAACACCTTTGTTTTCCCATGGAAATGAAAGTTAATAGAGAAGGCAAGAACAAAAAACCTAGATGGAGCTGAGAGTCATTCTCTCCCCACCTTAATTATTTGTTCCAAATTTCTGCTTGTACAGAGTATCCCAAAAGTCTTAGTATAGCTTAAGCTTGAGATATCTTGCATCTTAATAAGCCTTCCAAACTTTTAGCTACTCAGCCTTTAAAATGGGGAATAATACTATTTGTATCACCTCACAGAGTTATTGTGAGGAAAGCTTTATAACCTCAAAGACAGAAATGTACTCTCTTATTGTTTCTGCTTTGGTGATTGCCCATACTTTCTGGTCCTCAGAATTTGCAACATTGTGTTTGGGGGGGTTCCCTCTTAATATTTCCTCTTTCTTATTTTCTATCTCCCTTCCAAAATATAATTAGTGTAGGTTCCTGAGCATCAGGAACAGATAATGAAAATGTGTGAGATACCTGCCAGGAAGAATAAATGTGAAGAAGAACATGTCTACATATGAAAAAGCATGCTGCAAGAAAAGCTTTGCTGGATTTTTTTTTTTTTGAGTTCATGATGAAATGGTGTCTGGGAGAAGGAGGAGTAAGGTGTTTGATCTTGATTCTTCTGAGTGAATCAATCACAGGTCTTAGGAAGGGATTAGTGTGGGACAAGAGCAAAAGAAGTCCACCCCCCCAAAAAAGAGCTTTTAAAAATAAAATAAAAAAATAAATTAAAGTCTTAGAAACAGATGGCTTTCAGGAAGAACTTCAGAGAAAAGCTAAGCAATTCCACTAACTTTGTAGAAATGTCAGTTCAGGCATACCCAAGTAAGTCCTTCTGACCAATGTGATTTTGCAGCAGCCTTCTTGTAACTAAGTCCCATCTTAAACTTGAAGATTCCCCTCCCATAATACTCCTCAGTCAATCCCCAAAGATCAGCCCAACTAAGTCCTGTTCATTTGGGCCAATAAATGTCATTAAGGGACTCAAGCACTTCAAACAAATAATTTATTTAAAAGTAATCTCACTAACAACAACAAAAAATTGTAATTTTCCACCCAGTTGTTTGTAAAACACCAAGAAGAGAAAAGGGGAAAAAATCTTTAGCTGTTTTAACTTTTACTCCAATTACTACAAGTACCAAGTCACCCTTCTAATCAGTTTTCCAGTAAAAAGTATAATTTACATAGTACTTTATGATTTCCAAAGAGTTTTGTAGACATCTTTTTGATTCCTATAATAGCTTTCCCATTTTAAAAATAAGGTAACTGAGGCAAATTAAGTAATTTGCTTAAGGTCACATAACTATTTGAAGAAGGATCTGGATTCATCTTTCTGATTCCAAATCAGATACTTTACCCATTAGATAACTAAGCCTCTAAATATAAAAATAACTTTATACTCTTGAAGAATGTAGGCAGAATTTAGGATCCTGAATATAGAACCTACCATAACTAGGGCAGGATGAGCAGGTTGCTGACAGTACTTACAAGCACACTATCATCTTCTTGTGCTGGACCTTATTATACCTCTTAATCTATGCTGTGCATAAGACAGCAGTATCTTCATACTTTATACTCATTTTGAGCTTGTAATCCATTAAAACCTCTAGACCTTTTTTTACAGGTGCTATTATCTAGCCACTGCTGCCCTATTCTATATTTGTGAAGTTGCTATTTAAGACTCAATATATTTATCTTTATTGATTTCATCTTACTTGAACTGGCCTATCATTTTAGCCTTTTGAGATCCTGTCACCATCCTTATGTTATTCCCATGTCTCTCAGATTTATCTCATTTGCAAATTTAATAAGAATATCTTTTGCGGCTATAAATTATCTAAGGCATTGATAAAAATAATCAAAGACACAAAGCCAAGCTCTCATCCCTTGGGACATTGCAATAGAGATTTCTTTCCAAGCTGATAGTTAATTCTTATTGACTATTGTTGGGTTCCAGATATTCAACCACTTTCAAATACATCTAACCATGTTATTGTCTAGCCCACATCCCTTCATGTTGCCCACAAGCATGAGAAGCTATCATATATTTTTCTGTAATCTAAATATATTATGTCTACAGCAATGCCTTCACCTATCAGTCTAGTTATTTAAAAGAATAATGAAATTAACTTGGTCTGGCACAACCTATTTTTGAAGAAACTATGCTTTTGTGATTGCTCCTTTCTTTTCTAAGCACTGGCAAATTATGCCATTAATACCATGTTCTAGAATTTTCCCACAATAGAGTACAAAGACTGCACCTTCTGCTCTTTTAAAAACATTGGAACAATATTTGCTCTGTAACACCATCTAGCCTGTCCTCCAACATTTTGTCTTTATATGTCTGGCACTTAGCACAGTACCATGCACATAACAGGCACTTAATAAATGTTTGTGAACTGAACAGCTTTTAAAGATCACCACAGTGATCAACACCACAGTGCTGATGCGCAACAATCATGTCTTCCAATTCTTTCATTATTCTAGATTGTATTTCATTCATGCCTGATAATCTGAACTCATTGAAGGCAGCTAGATGCTGAACTGCCTCCTCATTTATTGTGGGTTTTCTATTCCTTGCTAAATATTGTCATGTTAGCTTTCTCAGCCCAAAGATCATTCTCCTTGGAAGAGCAGACAGAAGCATAGTTAGAAAGGAATAACCTGACCTTATTACATTGTCAGTTACCCTCATGCCACATAACCTGAATAGCAATTGTATTTTTTATTGATCCTCCTCTTACCGCCAGGATAACTTAATTTTTTTCCCTTGTCCTTTTGGTCCTATCTGACTCTTCACAACTCCATTAGAGGTTTTCTTGGAAGATGCTGGAGTGGTTTGCCATTTCCAGCTCATTTTATAGATGAGGAAATTGAAGCAAACATTAATTTACTTACCCAAGGTCATACAGCTAAAAGTATCTAAAGTCAGATTTTTAACTCAAAATAAGTATTCCTGATTCCAAGTTCAGTACTCTTTGCACTGTGCCACTTAGCTGAACTTTTGTTGTCTTTAGTATTTATCCACAAGTGTATTTCTGGCACAATTCTTAAAAGAGCTGTGCCATTCTCCATTTATTCTCAGTGTCCTGCCCTTGATTTTTTCTATTCAATTCCAAATAGTTTCCTATGCACACATGAGTTAACTAGAATCACTCCCACTTGTACCTTTCATTCTTGAGGGCTTCCCAGTCTAATCACCTGGATTTACCTTCAACATCTCTGGTCATTAGGTCCTATCTAGTCTTTCTTTCAACCCTTTGAAATTTTCTCTCTCAAAAATTTAATGTACATTTCTAAATGTTCCCTGGTAACCTCTCTTCTATAACAAATTCTCAGATGGAATGATCATGTGCTCCCAAGGTTCTTACCATTTCTCCTAAAGCAATTAGTTCTTCTTGAGCGAGACCTAGAATAGCATTAAATATAGAAGAGCAATTCCTTCTGTTGTTTCCTTCAAATTTTGAAGTATGAAATTGTTGTGAAGCAAGACCACATTTTTCAGTAGCTTTGATTTTTGTCAGAGTTAAATTAAAAAAAACATGCATTAAGTTTAGCAAATGTCCAGATAATCAAAATCCCCCAACACTAGAATGGTATGCTCCTGTGACAGATGGGTGATCAAATTCCCAAGCTCCTTATCTAATTCCTCCTTTCTTCTGGGTGGTCTGTAGTATATCATGTCTCTTTCTACCCCCATTAATTCTCACTAATATTCTTTCCATTTTTTCTTTCATTAAGTTAATGGGTTTTCTTAAATGTACATATTTCTTAAATATATTTTATATGAATATATTATATATTTTTCTTATGTGAATATCTTACATGTATATATATATATGGATAAATATAATATAAAATGCTCCCCACTTCCTTTTCAACTAGAGTTGAGAAGGAGTTTGCTTCCTAAACACTTAAGAAAGAAGGAGAATAAATTGTAAATACTCAGGATACATGTGAAATTATTTCCTGTCTTGTTATTGATTTCAGTCCAGATGAAATATTTTTCTATTTCTAAGTCTGCCTTTGTGAATATAACGCAAACTGAATTTAGTTGATGCTGAAGTTCCCAGGAAATTATATAAGGATAAATAAGACAGAAGCAGTAAATTATTCTCCAAAATACCCCCACATTGAATCCTATGGATCCAGAGATGAGAGACACTCAGTTAATATTAATTTTACTTGGCAGCAGCAGGAAGGGAAAGTGGGGAAAGGGGAGGAAGGAAACTAAAACATAAAATACTGTCCATTCCAAAAATGAACCTTCACACACATACACATACACACACACACACACACACACACATACACACACACACACACACCCCTCAAGGTGCAAACTTCAGGCTTAATATAGACTGATTCAGTTGCACAAATCACCTTCTCTATTCTCTTAAACATACTCAGAAAGAGGAGGGAGAGAAGGATAATTTGGAATTTGGAACTCAAAACTTTTAAAAAGTGCTAAAAAAATTTAACATGTAAATGGGGGAAAACATATATTTTTTTTAAAAATTGACTCTCTTTGAAAAGCCCACCAGCTTTCACAAAAATGTTCTACTTTTGTCAAATGCTCTCTGGATCTCACACACTGAATCTCAGCACTAACTCTCCTATCATCAGCTCACAAATGAACCTCTTTTCAAATATACCACAGTCAGTTTATCTGACAATGCTTATCACTAACATTAATGATACACCCCAAAATCAATGTCTCTTAAATAGTCCCTTATAATAGTAGGCAACTGCATCTCATCACAGACTCTGAGGACACAAATTATTCCCACTTTAAACTCCTGTATACACTATAATCTAAGACACAAGTCAAAGGACCTGGCTTTGAATCTTTCCTGTACTACTTGCTATTAATCTCTTTCAGCCTCACTTTCCCGACCTACAAAATAAGCATACTAGATTCAATCATCTCAAAGATCCTTTCTAGCTCTGAACACTATTAAAATATCAAAGAATCAAAAAGTATTTTGAAGTACTAACCATTGTGCTATTTACAGGGGATTCAAAAATAAAGAATGACACAATCCCCACTTATGAGGAACTATTTTAATAGGAGAGAATATATAAATACATATATATATGTCTATACATATGCACACATGTGTATTGTATACATATATGTATGTGTGCATACACATATATATGCAGCCATTTAGTACTATATATTATCATATCTAGTCCATAGTATGTGTAGCACATATTGTTTTATAGTATTAAGGACATATACAGAATGAATATAAGAAGACTAGATATAACTAAATGTAAAGAAGCTAAATACAAGGCAGCGTGGGAAAAAGAACTAGCAATTGGGATCATATAGTTGTTATTAAAAATAAATCTTGATAAAAAATGGATTCTCTGAAATAGAGATTAAGAAAGAATGAATTTCAGACATGAGGGACAGTCAATGCAAAGGACCGAAGAGAGAAGGAGTACAGAGAATGAGGAACAACAAAAAAAAATGTCAATCTGACTAGAACACAGATTTCATGAAGAAGGAAAATGTCCAATGAGACCAGAAAGATATGTTGGGACAGTTTTGGAGAGCTTCAGAAGATTTATATATTTGACCTTAAGAGGCAATAGGGAGCCCCTAGAGTTTATTGAGTTGAGGAGTGATACAATCTGAAAGTAAGGAAAATAA
This sequence comes from Myrmecobius fasciatus, assembly GCA_023553655.1. Lineage (NCBI taxonomy): Eukaryota > Metazoa > Chordata > Mammalia > Dasyuromorphia > Myrmecobiidae > Myrmecobius > Myrmecobius fasciatus. The sequence goes on from JAJPUD010000321.1 coordinate 203,249, forward strand.
TTTTCGCAGTTGTATGTAGGATAGACTAAAATGGAAAGAAATGAGGCTGAGAGACCAAGTGGAAATCCAAAGTATTTAAGGAGGAGGTAATGAGTACCTAAAATGTTAGCTGTATGAGTAGAGAGAAGTTGTATGGGAGAGATGTGCTAGAGGTAGAAATGACAAGATTTATATGACCCTATGCAAATTCTTGAATAGAGAATAGGTCACAGAGTAGCACAGTAGAATTAGCAGTGAACCTGGAATCATAAATCTTTGCATTGAAGTCTGTCAATAAATATTTATCAAGCACCTACTGCGGGCCAGGCACTGTGCTAAGGCAAAAGATTATCCCTGATCTCAAAGACTATTCAGCTTTACTACTAACTGGATAAGACACATTAACCTCTTTAACCTAAATTTTCTCATTTGTAAAATAAGAAATATATTTAAATTCTCTAATTCACAGGGTATTATCAAATATGGAATTCGAAAAAGCAACCCCAGATTCAAGATTCTTTGTGGTTTATTATTCATTAAATAAGATTACATAGTTCCTGACCATTGTGTTTACTTTTACTAATTAACTACAAGATTCATAGTTCAAACATCAAAGTAATCAAAAAAGATCCCTCCATGCATATATGGAATATACTCTCTCACTAAATACCCCTCTCACAACTAGTAAGAGCACATGCATTGACATATGATCAAGTAATATTCCTATAGAGTACACACCTGAAAGAAAAATGTGATGATGGAATATACATTAAAAGGCACACATAAAGGGAACACACAAAGCTAAACTACACATAGGAATATATATGTCTAGAACACATGCATAACCAGATTAAATCAGACTTCAAACACTGCAAAATAGCCAATGTTGTCGCATTATGTAATTTTAATGCTCTTAGTTTCTCTGTTACTTCCCTTTTCCAGGTATTATTTCTACTTTATCAAATTTTTTAAATAACATTAGTAATCCTATTTTGCCCTTGTCCACTATTTTGTGAAGCTAAATTTCACCTGCTTTTAAGTTATCTAATTTTGAAAAAATCACAAGATTACTCCCCCTCCTCATCATTCAATTTAAAGAATGTCACAAAACTACTCCCTGTCACCTCAGTGTCTCCCAATATCTTCACCAATGAGAAAACAGATGTCCCAGTGTCTATAATCTATTTTTCAGTCCCACAGAGTTGTATACTAAATAAGTAGAGACCAGAAGCTTCAAAGCCAATTTATTTGTGGAATCACATGCCTTGCTAAATAAATCATGATTCTTGGTTTCTTTATTTCATTGTAACAATGCCCTTTGGTCATTAGATAGGGGATAGAGCACTGGGCTTGGATTCAGAAAATCACATCTTCATGATTTCAAATGCAGCCCCAGACACTTACTAGCAATGTAACCCTACATAAGCCATTTAATCCTGTCTACCTCACTTTCTCATCTGTAAAAATGATAGAAAAGGAAAAGGTAAAGCATTCTCATATCTTTGCCAAAAAAATCCCAAATAGGATCATGAAGAATCAGGCACACTGAAATGACTGAACAGCAACAGCAGCAGTTTGCTATTAGCCTTTAGAATTCAGTGGTTGCTGCTCTCTGTTGTCACCTACTGGTTCTCATCAGTTAATCAATCTCTGCTAACACTAGCATGAGAAGTAGTTCCTGGGAAGCCGCCCCCATTCAGGAGAAGGGGGGACAACGGAACAAACATTTAAGTACCAACTATGTACCAAGCACTGTTTTAAGCATTTTATAAACATTATCTCATTAGTCCTTACAATGTATTTTTACTATTATTGCTATTTTACAGTCAAGGAAACTAACTCTTCAGGTCCTTTTGCATAGTCAAAGGCCATGACAGACCATAGGCAGCCAAGTAAAGCTAACAAAAACCACAGGCTAAGAGTCAATCTATTCTTTTTGAGAAATTCTTTTTCTGCTCTGATTTCAGGGTTGCTGATCCCAATGAACCATTTACCTCAGAGATAGGAAATTCTTTTTAATTCCCATCAAATCCCTGATTGTCAGTGTATATTCACAAATTGGTTTCTCTATCCTACAAAACCAAATGTTGGAATAAAATGTCTCCATTTACCTCTCATAATATTTCAGGTTGGCATGCACATAAATAAAATGTAGTCCATATTTCTGCCTTCATAACGAATGCCTTTCTGCAGCAATATCACTGATCATTGTTGAGTATTTTGATGAACACAAAAATTTGTGTTCTCTTAATATCATCATAACTAATTTTATAACAAGGAAACCCTAGAAACTTCTTTAACTTTTTGTCACCACTTTAAATTACTTTTCCAAAACATCAAAAACAAGATTTCTGATATTTCCAATTTCTTACTTTCCTATTAATAAATTATCTGGAAATAGTGTGATTTTTTTCTACAAATATAGTAAAGAATCTATTTCTAATGTTGTAATATTTTATTATTACCTTTATTATTAAGTACCATTTTACTATAGCATATTTATTGGGCACTAAAAAATGTCCATTGACTGACTAATATGAGATTGGTGAAATTTATAATTTCCTAGAAAAACCTTTTGTTCCAAGATTTATTGATTGACAGATATGGAGACTTCCTAAATTTTGCCCTCAAAATTTATGTCACACTTCTTTTCCTCTCAAAATAAATTTAAATGAATATGTCCTGGTATTTTTAAGAAACTACATTATGGATACTCATCAAGTAATCTGGCTGGTTTGGTATGTCTCTTTTCCAAAGGGGCCTGCCTGCCAAAAAGGGATTTCCTTCAGGCTGCAGGTATTTCCACATTTTAGTTTTTAAAAGTAAAACAATAGTAAAGTGCACTGACATTTTGTTCCTAGAGCATGTGGAAGAATATTTTTATGGTTACTCTGGCAACCAGAAAGTCATGGGAGGGAGAGGGAGTGGGCAGGAGTAAAGGAACAGAAGGAATAGCATCAGTTATTGGTAGGTGAAACAGGGCCTCTGTGTGATATGCTGGCTCTCATACTACCAAGATGTGGCCAACAATTTCAACTGATGTCGCAGAGAAGGCAATGATCCTTGCCTGAATAATCATCATATGGTTAGAAAAAAATCTAAAGTTTCTTCTTCGTGGAAGAAGAATGATAAATCAAAGATGTTGGGATTACAAGAGAGTCTTAGAAAGAAAAAAATGTTTGGGTTAGGTTAAAAGACTTTTCATTTAAAAGTTCATTATGGGTCAAGTGCCTTTAAATACTTATTATTTAAATGATTCCATTAGACCTTGACTATGCAAAGTAAACTTGGAAGAAATATTCCATTAATGATAAAAAGATAGTCTGATTTATCTACATTGGCCATCTATATTGATCCAATTCAGCAAAAAAAAAAAAAAAGAAAGAAAAGAAAAAAGAAAGTCAGTTTTTTTTTAGTCTTTAAGGATAGATGCATTTTCAGAGGGTTAAGTACCCTTGTATAATTATTTAAATTCTTCACTGTTTACTTCAAAATTTTAAATATCACAACTGGCTATTCAAGATATTCTATAATAATCTGAGTCCAACTGATCCCTCAATTTTTTTCTAAATCACTCCTCTATCCATACCCTCCACTTCAACCCAAATGAATTTTTTTTGCTGATTCCTATATATATGTCCACTTTTATATTTTTTTACCTTTACTCAGTTTCCTTATCTATAAAATGGGGATAATAATAGTATCTATATCCCAGAGTTGTGAGGATTAAATAAGATAATATTTGCAAACCATTTAGTATAGCACCTATACATAGTAGATATTAATAAATATGTGTTTCCTACCTTTTGTCCTCAAATGTTATCTCCTTCATGAAGTCTTTAATGAGGGATAGCTAGATAGCACAGTGGATTGAGCACTGGACCTAAAGTCAGGAGGACCTGAGTTCAAATTTTGCTTCAATCACTTAACACTTCTCTGTGTGCCTGGATAAGTCACTTAACCCCAAATTCCCTTGCCAGAAAACAAAACAAAACAAAACAAAACAAAAAAAAAAAAAAACAAACCTAAAGCCTTCTGTGATTTTCCCTTTTATCACTCAACTAGGTATTATCCCTCACTCCTATGAACCCTTATGGCTTTTATAACACTTTAACTAGTACTGTAGCTATTTGGGTCCTCCTTAAAGTCAGGGATCATGCAATATTTTTGTATTCCACACAATGTCTTATCCAGAGTAAAAGCTTAACACATACTTCCTGAAAGGAATAAATATAGTGTCCTTTAAAGACCTTGGAGATCTTCCTCCTTAAAATGCACATGTAATTCTTTCTGCATTCTAATGAACATATCACATAATATTTTATGTTACAATTATCTGGGTTGGTGGCTATTTCAACTAGTAGTTGTAATTTAAACCCTATGAGGATAAGGTTAGTACAATGTTCAGAAAACAGTTATATAAATCATGCTTAATAACCATTTGTGGAATACTGAATGGATGATGAATTACTAAGAGTAGAATTCAATAATCAATATACACTGTTTAGAAAAAGCATGTTTGATTTATGGCAATAATGGTTTATATGGCATCAATCATAGTTGGCATACAAAATATAAAAGTTGTTTGGATGCTATAATTGGAAAATAGCAATGAAAGTTGTCAGTGGACATTGAATTTGCTAGTATAGATAGTCATGTTTTGAGACAGGGCAAAATTTTCTTGTTGTTAATTGGAGATAGGCTAACACCCTGTCATGAAAGACACAATCATGACCTGAAAGAACATATAGTTCAATTAGGGAGGCTATACATGAATAAATGAAGTACTACTACTAGTAGTGATGTCAAAATTTTGTCATTAGTCCTTTAGCTTAATGGCCACAAGTGGGCATTAGTTCATAGATCTAAATTCTCCATCTAGAGTAAATAGATATATGTCTTGGTATCTGTGATTACTATTTTCTGGAATATAACAAAAGTCACCTTGGATGAATGAGATACAATTTTACCCTTCTGTTGGATTAGTCACCCAATTAAAAATATTTTAAAGTCAATGCTCTATTTATATACACACAAAGCTAAGTATGAAATAGTATGACTCTGCAAGTGTTTAAAAATATTCCAGATAAGCTAAAAAGAGAATAGCCACTATAAAATAAAGCCCTACCCATATCGCCTTAATTATTAAAACATCATGTTGTGAAATAGACATGTTAACATTCAAGTATATGCTTTTAAAATCAGATTTATATACTATAGAAAATATTTTCCTTTAGCAAATTTTTAAGAGTACCATTGAAGGGCAGCTAGGTTGGCACAGTGCATAGAGCACCAGCCTTAAAGTAAGGAGAACCTGAGTTCAAATCTGATCTCAGACACTTAATACTTCCTGGCTGTGTGACCCTAGGCAAGTCACTTAACCCCAATTGCCTCAGCAAAAATAAAAGTACCATTGAAATTGGTGAATAAAGTGATAGCAATTATCAATTTTTAAAACTATGATTGGTTTTATCAATTCCTAAGAAATGTTTCTCTGTATCTACAAATATCTATGACAATGACACACTGAAGGTAATTTCATAAACATTTGTTAATAAAGGTAATAAAGCAAAGTGGTTTTATTTAATGTTCTGTGATTACTTGTAACTCTGATTTTTCTTTACTAAACAGAATGATTCCCATTGTCCAAACAAAAAATACATAAAATATTCTCAAACACTACAGTTAGACTATGAATCCTGCAGTTTTCTAGAACAAGAATTAACATAATAGAGAAATAAAAATAGAATAGAAAATAATTAAGAGAAATTAATAGAATAATTATTTTAAAAAATAAGAATAATTAATAGAAAAGTGCTAAACTAGGAGATTATGAGAGTAAAATTCTATTCAGAAATGGTTTCATGAAAAAAGTAGGAATTGAGCGAGGCCTTGAGGGTATGCAAGACTTGAATATGCAGGCTGGAAGAAAGGACATTTCTAAATGAAATAAAGGCACAGAGGTATAGTTTAGTATGACATGTTTGTGAGATACTGAGGAAGCCTCTGTTAAGAGGTTTGGGAAATAAGATGGAAAAGGTTCATATACCTAAGAACCACAAAAATCAGGCACACAAAGTTCCAACTATTGGAAATCATTACAGATTTTGATCTGGGAAATGACATAATGAAATGTTCAAAAATAAAAATAAATGTGGCGTCAGTATGCAGGATGCATTGGAGAGCTGAAACATGGAGTCACATTTAGACTGGAGAAGTGGCTAGTGCACTAATCTGGGAGGGGGGAGGTGAAAAAGGCCTATTCTACAATTATAGAAATAGCAAAGAAGATGAAAAGATGGTTAAACATGAGACATCCCAAAAGGGAAAAATAATAAAGCAAAAATAACTCAAAGGTTTTTAAATCTCATTGAATGGAAAAAATGATGGTGCCATTGCTAGAGACAGACATCTCTACAATGAAGGAAATCTAAGGAAAAATACTGAAGAGAAAGACAATAAGTTAAGTTTGAGGTGACAACATGGTATCTTTATCCAGAGATAAAGGAGAGATCAGATGTTATATAGAAATATATGTATATAGTTATATGTATTTGTGTATGTAGATTTGGGAAGCTAGGTGACAGTAGGAATCAGGAAGACTTCTCCTGTTAAGTTCAAATCTGGCCTCAGATACTTACTAGCTGTGTGACCCTGGGCAAATCATTTAATACTGTATTTGCCTCAGTTTCCTCATCTGTAAAATGAGCTAGAGAAAACATGGCAAACCATTCTATTATCTCTACCAAGAAAACCCCAAATGGAGACACAAAGAGTCAGATACAATTGAACATGTATATATATATATATATATATATATATATATATATATATATATATATACACAGAGAGAGAGAGAGAGAAAGGGAGAGAGAGAGAGAAAGAAGAAAGAGAGGGGGAAGAGGTAAAGGGAGAGGAAAGAGACAAAAATGGAGAATTTAGCGTTGAAAATGTCCCTAGTTAGAAAAGGAAGAGGAAGCAGAAAAAGATGAGATGGTTGGAGAGAAAGAACTAGTGTTCTGTCACAAGCCAAGGGAGAAATGATAACCCAGTGGGAAGGCAAAGCATCTGGATCACAGAAAGAAACTAGCTGTGAATATTCTCTGGGTGATTGGGTCTGGGGTTCCTGTTCCTGCTATCAAGAACTCTAAAGTACAAGTAAGCAATGAACCAACTAGGATATGAGTCCTTTCCTTAGTATCAGCAAAGAATGGCTGTATCTTGGTTTATACCTTCTAAGTTCACTCTCTCCCACCTTATTCCTCACATATTGAGAAGAATTAGAAACCTTAGGGTGGTACATTTGGGAGTCAAACAAGGGGAGAATTTCAAGGGCAGCATATGTAATAGAGAAAAAGGCAATAAAGAGATCAAAGAGAATGAGGATAAAATACCATTGGATTTGAATTTAGGGAAATTCATGGTGACCTCTATCAAAACAGGGAGACATCACAGTATAGTGGAAAAAGCAAGACATGGAATTTATAGACAGGTTCAAATCCTGGCTTCAACAATTCTAGCTGCAAGATCACTTTATACATGTAAATCACTTTATACCTCTGAGACTTTGTTCCCTTATCTATAAAGCAAGCACTTGGATGACCTACTTTATAAGGTCATGGCTGAAAAAGAGCTTTATAAATCCTGAGATGTTATTTAAGTTCAATTTACTATTAATTTCTGTTATTATATCTTTGAATTATAAAGATGACCCTGCTTGTGCAATATTAATTGGAAAGAAAAAAGATAGGAAGCTGAGAGATCAGATATAAAAATCAAAGGAAATCAAAATGGTTCTGAGTATGATGTCATTGGGAATGAAAAGGGGGAGGAGGTAGATGCCAAAAGATATTGCCAAGCTCTTGGGACTTGAAAATTAATCGGATGTGGGGCCAGAAGGAGAGGTAGGAGTCAAAGATGACTCAGATTTTGAGCATGGGTGACTAGGGAAATGGTGCTATTAACAAAAATAGAGAAATCAGGAGCATGTTGGGGGGGGGCAGGGAAGATAATGAATTCAATAGCTTGAGTTGTCTGCAGGATATCTAAATGGAACATCCCTCAAGAGAGGATTTGGTTAGAGATATAAATTTGAGAGTCAGCAACATGAGGAGGCAATAAGCTGTAGTAGAAAGAATAAGTCTGAGGACCTAGATTTGAATTATGCCTTCATGATGTCTTACTTTTGTGATCTTTAACAAGCTACAACTTTTCTGGACCTCGTTATCCTCCTTTAAGTAGATTATCTGAATGATTTTCTCCGGAACTAAATGTATGATCTATGACAATGATGTGACATGGGTGTCCCTGAGGAATCCTTGAAAACCTTTCAGGGGAACCCTCATGGTCAAAACTATTTTGATGATGATACTGAAACATTTTCATTTCTAAAATATTGGTTGCCATAGCTATCTACATATATTTGTGGGTATGTATATATAACCCACATAAACGTAAGTTCTTGGTGAGGGAGTTCCTCCATAGTTTTTTAAAAGTATGGGGTCCTGAGAGACCAAAAATATTTGGGGGTATGTGACGCTGGGGTAGGGGAAGTGACTGAGTAATATGATAGAGAAGAAAGTAGATTAAGAAAATATGTATTTAAAGAAGAGGAAGAGGAATTAATAAAGCTGAGTCCTATTAAAGACTTAACTTAAAAAGATTAAGGTCTCCCAGTATATCCAGGCCATCTCCAGTCAACCTGATCTATATTTGGGCCCAAATAGATTCTGGAGGGGAAAGTAAAGCAGGTGACTTTGCACAGCCTTTCCTCAATTAAATCCAATTCCCTTGCATGTCATGGCATCAGCCCTCTGATGTCATGATCCTCTTTGAGAACAAAGGACAAACAATAATAATTGCCTAATATGAGTCGGTCCGATGTGAGAAGCACCAGGGATACAAAGAAAGGAAAAAGGCAGTCCCTGTTATAAAGGAGCTTATAGTCTAATGGAGGAGACAGTTGTGTACTAACAGGCAATATACAGGATAAATTAGAAATTACCAACAAAAAGAAGACATTAGAATTAAGAGGTATCAGGAAATTCATTTTGCAGAAGATAGGGTTTTAGTTAGGACCTGAGAGAAGCCATGGAAGTCAGGCGGCGAAGATGAGAAGGGAGAGCATCATAGGTATAGAAGACAGCTAGTGAAAATCAGAATAACAAGATGGAATGTCTTGTTTTAGAATAGCAAGGAGGACAATTTCTCTGGAAACAATTAGGTAACATAATAATTAGAGTGCTGGGCTTAGAATCAGGAAAACTTCTCTTCCTGAGTTGAAATCTGACCTCAGACACTTTTTAGCTGAGTGATTCAAAACTATTCATTTAATCTTGTTTGTCTCAGTTTTTTCAATTGTAAATGATCTGGAGAAGGAGATGACAATCCACTCTTGTATCTTTTGCAAGAAAACACCAAATGGTACCACAAAGAGTCAAAAAAGATTGAAAAATGACTGAACAATTTCCCTAAATGTGTGAGGAATGTATGATTTGAGACTTGAAAAGGGGTGCCAAATTATAAAAGGCTTTAAATATCAAACAGATGATTTTACATTTGATCCTGGAAATAATTAAATATAGAGGTAACATAGTCAGACCTGAGCTTTTAAAAATCACCTTGACAGCTAGTTGAGGATATAATAAAGTAAGGAGACATTTATAGGAGACAAACTAACAGGCTATTGGAATAGTCCAGGTGTGAGGAGATGGGGGACTGTACCAGGTGCTGACAGTATCAAAAGGGGGGAAAGGTGATTAGGAGAGGTATTACAAAGACAAAATTGACAAAATTGGTCTCAATAAGGATTGAATGGTAGTAATGTCAAACATTTTTGAAAGACCAGCTTTCTGCTCTTTTACATATGGGATGGCTTAGTGGAAAAACCACTTAATTTGGAATTAGAAGATCTGGTTTGAAATCCAGACTGCCACAGGACTATCCTTGTGACTCTGGATCTCGGTTAAAAAAAAAAGAGCTGGAGTAAATCCATTCTACAATCCTATGATAAAAAGATAATTTAGGAGGACAAGAATGGAGAAGTCATTAGGCCTGATGACTAAGAAGAAAGTCATTGGTGACCTTTGGGAGAGCATTTTGAATAAAGAAATAAAGATGGAGTCAAGCTGCAGGAGGTTGAGTCATGATCCTCAAAGAGGACTCAGCATATATAGACTACTCTATCTTGAAGAAATATCCATGCTCCTTACATGTAAAGAATGTCCATTCTGCAGCAAGGAGTTACAAGGCAACTAGCCTTTCTATGAAGAGCTCATTTATCTCCATTCTCACACTGCCTGTGGTACATATGGGCCCTTGGTAGACAGCATCTTGAATAGACAAGTTCCTTGTTAGTATTGTAAAGTTACATTTAGGAGATAGAGCCTCATCATAAAAAAAATAGGAAACATCTCTCTGTAGTATGATTTGAGAGGCTCTGGATGAAAAAAAAAAAGCCTTTTAATTGTTTACTGAAGCAGAATGACTATGAATATAAAAGGCTCAGATATTTTCTCTCCTTCTTTTTCTTCTCCTCCTCCTCCTTCTCCTTTCCTTTCTCTTCTTCTCCTCTCCTCTGCTTTCTTCTTCTCTCATCTTTTTTCCTTTTCTCTATCCTCTTCTCATCTCTTCTCTTCTCTGGTGATGACTGAGGCAAGAACTACATTTAGTCTCTAAGAGAGGAATCTCAGGATCTGTTTCCCACCTCCCTACCATGTGTCCATTAATGCATGATGCTCCTGTTTCTTCTATCTTTTATGTGTTTTTTTCCTGATCTTAAGTAAATGAATATCAGAAAGAACAAATCAAGTTATGATCTTGTGATCTTCTAACAGTCAGAAGATCCATCAAAAGTCCTGTTGGCAAATTGGGCCAATATTAACCTTGTCCATTGAGGAGCCAGACCTCAGGCAAGAATTTGAATGACCCAACCCAGCAATGAATTAATACTGTGTCCTGAAGAAAATTTGATAGTGTTTTGTAGTATTCTTCCTCAGAACAGAGGTATATAGAGGAAGAGTGTGTTCTCAGACTGGGGGAATATTTTTGTACTTCAGTCCTTTTTATCTCATGCTAGTAAATATTCCTTTCTACAGGCTAATTAATGTTAATTGTTTAATTGATATTGGGAAGATGCTAACTAGTCTAATGATATAGAGAGAGACACCTTTCTGGGAAGCTTGTGAGTAACAATATCCAACAGCTCTTTAGCTCTACAGGGTTGATTCTCGAATCCCAAGGAGAGAAGTACCTCAGTTATAGAGACCCAATGTGCTAATATGAGTATTGGGAGAGTAAGCCCAGAGCTGGTGCTGCATTATGGTTTACCTACAAGCTAAAATTTTTTCACGTTGACTGATGCTGCATTCCATTATATACTAACAGTTCTTCTTCTATCATACTTATTTTTTTAAAAAGTTTTTCCCCCTAGTAGTCAAATCTCACTATTCTCTACCTCTACTAAATAATCTCTTATACCAAAGCTAAATAAGTGGAATTAATCAACAAAAAAGCTGTATTTGACCACATTGACAGTGTTGGCTGCATTCTGAATTCTCCTTCTTACTCAGAGGAGGGAACTGTGCTTCAGCATCCTATCTATAGGACCAAAATTGATCATTTCACATATTTGCAATTGAGCTGTTAGTGTTGTTTTCATTTACTTTATCATGATCATTGTATCTATTTTTCTCTTAAGTCTATTATTTCAATCAGCATCATTTCAAACAAACCTTTCCATGCTTCTCTGATTTCCTCATATATACTATTTTTATTATGCAGTAATATTCTATTCCATTTGCATCCCATAATTTGTTGTGCCACAACATGGTGGTAGAGATGATTAAAAGCAATCTTTGGGAGTAAAAGGATTAATAACTTTTGTTAATCTGGAAGTAAAAAAGATGGATAAAATGAGCAAAAATACTGCACTTTCCATTCCTGGTTAGAGGCAACCCAATAGACATTGAGATTCTACTCTTCTCTTGTCTGAGCAAGGTTTATGTTAAAAAACAAAAACAAAAACAAAAACAAAAACAAAAAAACAAGAAATTATTGAAGCTTCTTGTTTTTGTATTTCTGTTGTCCATCTATCTGGATATGAGAGTGATAAATAACACACATCTATTTTCATTGTCTGGATGGTTGATATAAATGAGGTTAATATTTTCTCAGTGTGTATTCAAGATATATCTTTGTATGTGTGATTTATTGAGGTGCAAGCATTAAAACTATTGTCATTTATCTAGATATTCAAGTTTCCAAAACTAAAAACAATTCTATTAGAGAAAAGGTGAACAAATACTGTACCATGATGCTTTAGTACCAATACAAAATGGTAGGCAGCTCATTGCCTCTACCCCCTCATCCCAATTCAAGCATAAGATGTGGTACCACTTTTATTTAAATTCTACTTCCTGCTCAGCTGTTTAAGCTTTTAAAAGGTAATTTTTAAATCTATGAGTCACAAACCCTGCTGGTTATTGGGTGATATAGTTAAAATAGGAACACTGTGGTTCAATTGGTTCTATGATCTCTTTCTCCTTCCCGCTTCTTACCAAGTTCCCAGGTTATGATGTTTTGGGAAGGCCACTATAGGCACTCCAGGCTCAGATAGGTTGAGAATCATTTCTTGAGGAAAAGCTGACAATTTCAAGTCTTGAAATAGAGTTCACTTAAAAATGTGGAATTGGCAGAAACCAAGATGTATTAGCGTTATTACTTGAAAAAATACATGTACTACAAAAAAACTCTATCAGGACTTTAAAAATGTTTTCTAATGATAAATCTGTTAAGACACTGTTGTAATTAACTTTTATAATCTTTTTATCTGTAAGATTTTGATCATTGGAATGGTTTTAAAAATAAATAGGAAAAAGTATCTTTTGCTCCTTAGAAAAATAGCAAACTAATAAAATAATTATAAAATGATCAATTAATATTTCTCCACATTAAAAATAATATTCATAACAATAATTACTGAATTAATAATTCTCAAATATGTACAAAAATACCTAAGCAACTTTTTTCATATATTGCATAAGTAATAAAATTATTTTTAGGATTTCTTAGTATTAGAGAGAGAGACAGAGAGAACGAGAGAGAGACAGAGAGATTTAAAAATTCTTATTCTTCAGATATTCTAATTCCACAGTCCGTTATACTTTGTAAAGGTTAATAAAGTAAATTGGGGTACTCCCTAGTCCAGGATTTCTTAAGCTTTTACCACTTGCAACTCCTTTTTCCCCAAGAAATTTTTACATGAATCCAGTTATATAGGTATATAAAATAGATAGGCAACTCAAACATTTACTGATAATAAAGCATAATTTTGTGACCCCTACATTCATTTACCCAGTCCCATATGGGATCACAATCCACAATTCAAGAAGCTTTATTCTAGTTGATGGGGCTCTGGCTGAGTCTGGAGAGCTGGATCAGCCAGCTCTGAATGAATAACCTGTATTAAAATTCTTGTCTGCCTTACAGAATTATTAGAAAGGTTAAAAAAGAAAATGAAGGGCAAGTTTGTTGAAAGCTAGAAAATGATAAGCAAATGTAAGAGAAGTAATTATTATCTGTACTTCATAGAGGCAAATGGCAGTATGGATAGAGTGCTAGACTCAGGATCAGGAAGGCCTAAATTCAAACCTTGACTTTGAGGCTTAACTAACTAGCTGTGTAACTCTAGGAAAGATATGACTAGTAAGCAGTAGATAAGAGATTAGAATTCAAATTTGTTCCATGGTGTTTTTGTATATTTATCAAACATGAAATTCTCCCACTATCTTACAAATATATCCTAACTATCCCACTATTCTTTTATCTTCCTCATAATGCTTCAAATACTCATATGGTATAAAATTTGAGAATCAAATAAAACTCAAAATCAATTTAGAAATTGAGTCAGTCTTACAAGGGGTTGGAAGGAAATTTAATTTACATCATCACACTCTTTTATTTCAGGAAAGAAAGAGAAAAGCTATTAATAGCTAAACAGTTCAACAGATTGAAGTTCTCTAGATAAAACAGTTTGGTGATAAACCAAGTAGTGGTGGAGAAAATAAACTAGTCTGCCTATTCTAGACTTCCAAATGCACTCAAACAGTTTTTTCTTGGGGCTTACATCTAATCTATGGCCTCACTATTCTGTTGATTCATGTCCTTAGTATCAGATCTCAAATACCTATCAAGAGTCAGGCCAGGGAGTTTCCCCTTAATAAATCAAGAAGACTAGACATTCCAGGATCACTGCAAGGTCATTGAAAGATGTTTCCATCTATAGATCCTTCCTTGTCAGTCCTAAATTTGCCTCTGACCAGTTACTAACTGGAGAATGACTCTATTCTTTGATTTAAAAATTTTGTTTGCATCTCTGGACTTTACTCTTTTCCTAAATTTTTTTTTTACATTCAATTTCTTTACATTCTTAACATTCAATAAATTATTACTCTACTGCTGTTCCTTGTGTTTCACAAACCTGCCTATCTTATTTGCCCAGAATCCTTACTACTCCTTTCATTTTCAGGTTTCTCTTAGGTTATGAACATGCCCATCTCCAGAAGGAACCTATCTATAATGTGTGCTCCTTCCTTTTTTCTACCTTCTATCCTTGGACACTAGCTGTGTGACCCTGCAAGTCACTTAATCTGTTTGCCTTAGCTTTCTCATCTGAAATGAAAAAAACCTCTCCAGTATCTCTGGCAAGAAAATCCCAAATGGTGTCAACAGAAATTAAAACAAAACTTAACAACAACAACCCAGTGCAAATTGATAGACTTTCCCTTCCATGAAAGGAGTGAGGAGGAATGAAGGAAGAGAAGGTGAGCTCACTAAATGCATTCAGATAAGCAGTTTTGTCCTGAATTTGGAGCAGATCCTTATCATAGATGAGTCAGCTCTATTTGGAGTTGACTGAGACCTCTGAGACCTTCTAGTCTAATCCTTTCATTTTATTGTTCTCATATATGCTATACTTCACCTCCCTTTCCTTGCCAGTGTTGCTGCTTCCTCATCAATGACATTTTTCTGCATAAGCAGAGTGATCATTGCTAGTTTCGCAAATTCCACCATTGAGGGAATGGCTGAACAAGACATGGTATGTGAATGTAATGGAATATTATTGTTCTATAAGAAATAATGAGCAAGCTGATTTCAGAAAAAGTCTGGAAAGACTTGCATAAACTAATGCTGAGTGAAGTGAGCAGAACCAGGAGGACATTGTACATAGTAACAGCAAGATTATGTGATGATCAGCTATGATAGATTTAGTTCTTCTCTTCAATGCAGTAATCCAAGACAATTCCAATAGACCTGGGATAGAAAATGTCATCCATATTCAGAGAGAGAACTATGGAGACTGAATACAGATTGAAGCATACTATTTTCACCTTTTTTTGTTTGCTTGCTTTTTCTTTCTTGTGGTTTTTCCCATTTGTTCTGATTTTTCTTTTACAACATGACAAATATGGAAATATGTTTAAAATGATTGCACACACATAACCTATATCAAATTGCTTATTGTCTTGGGAAGGGAGGAGATAAGGAAGGGAGAATAAAAAATTCTGAAACTCAAAATCCTACAAAAATTAACATTGAAAACCATATTTACATGTTATTGGAAAAATGAAATACTATTGAGAGGAAAAAAAAGAAGCTAGGGGTTATAACATCTGCCTTCCTACCTGTGGGTTCAGCTTTTCTGCTTTTTTTGCCATGATAAGAGGGTCAATATTAGAAGAAATGGCCTTGGAAACAAAAGGATAACTTCTTACTCTGAGATTAAGGAAAAAGAGGAGGTTGTGATTAAAGATAGAGAGAGTCTTTGAGATGTATGGAGCAAGGAAAATTGAGGAGTTCATGATGGGTTGTCCAATGGGACATCAACATACTATCCAAACTACTCAGGCTACTTTCAGCTTAAATACAGGTATCTATTATTTGAAGTTAGATGGTCTAGTAAATAAAGTATAGGACTTGGAGTCAGGAAAACTCGAGTTTAAATCTTGCCTCAGACATATTCTCTGTATGACCTTCTAAGTGGCTTACTTGCTCTCAGCCTCAGTTTCCTATCAGCAAAATGGAGATAACTATGGCACCTATTTCATAGAGTTGTTGTGAAGACCAGATAATGTATATTGAGTGTTTTGAAAATTTTGAAATGCTATATAGAGGTCAGCTATTGCTTTTATTGAAAGAAAATTGTCTCAATTACCCACTTAAATTTACCAATCCCTCATAGACTTTGAAAAAATTTAGAAACATATAGTGCAGCAGAGGGACTACTTCACAGAGGAAGATGAAAATTCACATCACTGAACTATAACTAACTTCCCAACTACTAACAGGCCAACCTACATTAAAAGATGGATGACCTTTCCAGCCTAGCTTGGAACATCTGTATAAAAGCTACAGTGAGCCTCTGATGATGAACCAGGGCTGTAGATGGGGGAGCTGTTATCCTCTCTATTTGATGTATTTAGTATAAGCCTTTGTTCAATCTAAAGAGAGATATTAGTTCAGATGGAGGCTGGGGGTAGCAGGAGAGGGACAGAACTAAGCATTTACTAAATGTCTGCTTTGTGCTAAACTTTTACCAATATTAATTCACCTGATCCTCAAAACAACCTTGGGAGTTAGACGTCATTATTATCCCCATTAAACAATTGAAGAAATAAAAGTTAAGTTACTTGCCAATGATCATAAAGTGTCTAAGTGTCTGAGGTTGGATTTGAATTTAGTTGTCCAGACTCCAGTCCTGATCTTTATCCACTGTACCACTGGACTGAGGGCTCCTTTAAACATTATATGTAAATTATTGTTATGAAACCATCTCCTTGTTTAATACAGAGCTCACCATCAAAAAGCAAAGATTCAATACATCTTTGAAGGATTCTCATAAGATTGGCAGATATCTTCCTGTACAATACTTCATTTGCTTTTGTGATTAAAAGCAGAATGTTTTCCAAAAGCCTGTGAATTGAGCTTACTTAGCTATTTAGATGGCTTTGTGATCTGAATGATATGGTTGTTCCTTCTGATACAGATGCCAAAGCTGCCAGGCTTTATCATTATGTAATATTCTTATCCATATCTTTCCATTAATCATAGGAGTATAGATTGAGATCTGGGAAGGACATTAAAGGTCATCTAGTCAAAATCTATTATTTGAATTAAGAAACTAAAGTCAGAAGGATAAAGTGGCTTGTCTGAAGCCAACTTGTTAGTAAATATCAGGACCTGGATTTGAACCTAGAAATCCAAAACTTTTTTCACAAAATCATATTGCTTCCTATTCTGCATGGACAATTTTCAGATGTTCTGGTAGCTTTCTTCTTTTTTAAAACCTTGAAAGTAATAATTGTCATAGGGTAGTTGATTTCTGATCATCAATGCCAACTTATCCCAGTTGATGTTAACTAACACCAACAGATGTGATCACAAAAGGCATAGGATAGATAACAAAGGTGGTGAGGTATTAATACTTTAACAAACAACAGAGGTCTGTTTAAAACCAATTACCACTTCAAGAAGTATGAAAAATTTTCTCCCTGTTGGAATTAGAGGGACAGATGATAGAATTAAAGGGGATTAATCCTATCATTCCTTTGAAGAATGTGAAGGAGTTTTCCTAGATTGAATTTGAAGGGACAACTAGTCAAGGTATAAATTAGACAGAGATCCTTAAATGTCTGAGCTCACTGGTACTAGTTAGTTTAGGCAGGAGCTAATAGGGAAAATATGTTTCCTACACCATCAGTCAGTTGTTGTTCAGTCATATCCAATTCTTTTGGGGGGCACAACCTCTACAGAAAGAAAAGAAAACAGAAACAGTGACTTAATGAAAGTTACAGCTTTTAGAAACATGTCTTCTAGTAGGAGAAAAGAATCAACTACGGATTTAAGAGAAAAAGTGGCCTTGGTAGTTGAGAGTTGAGGAACCGAACTAGAAAGTCCAGGTAAGTTGCCCACCTAAAAGAGAGGCTATACACAATGGGGATCAGTGCAATATTTTCACAAAGCCCACTTTTCCCCATAGACACTGTTGGTATTAGAGACAAAGTGTGTCCTTGTGGGTATAAGGGCAATGTCTTGTAGTTAGTTTTATTTTATCATCTTAAGAAATGCTTTTGTTTGAGTTAATTGTGTCTGTTGGTTGACTATTAAGGGGAAACATTGTAGCAGAAAACTTAGAGGGCTAGAATTTTAAGAGTATCCTAGTAATCACCCTATAAGGACCCAACCTGTAAGTATGAGCACAAGCTGAGAGAGGAATCCAGAGGGCATCCTCCAGTAGTATTATAACCATCTATCTATTGTCTGTCATTCTTTTTACTAAACCAACTCACCTTTCTTTTTGATCTTACCCATTCTTAATTTTATGGCATTTTATAACACGTAAGCCATTGCTGATAATATGGGGCAGCCTACAATATTTCCCATACATCTTTCTATTGTCCTTGAGGTCACCTTCAGTATTAATTTTTCTAGGTTTTGTAGCATTCCATTATTCATAGGGCATCACTCAGAAAATACTTATATTGATGAAAATATGGACTTTTATAACAAGGAAGCAGTTTAGGAGCTTCTGATTACAAAAGTCAGTACAGCTAGATTATGAAAAATCTGTTCTCATGCATATTTTGTACCATAGTGGCAAAGATATAATTCACGGATTACCAGAATTTGGAAAAGGCATTTGTGTGCCCCAAGGAAGGTTTGAAAATGATGCCTCCTGGGGATTACTGTCCACTGTAGGTTTTAGCCTTCATTGTAACATATGCAGCTTGGCTTATCAAAAATAAATGTCTGTATGTCATAGAGGGTGGAATTTTCTGCCATTAAAAATCAGTACATTCAGACAACTCAATACTGAAATGTTTTCTTTCTGTTCCCCCTGTGTGTTAAACCTTAGACTGCTTCCTATCTTATATACCTCTGGTCCTGATTCAAAAGATTGCTATTTCAAGACTGTGTTCATAATATTTGGCAAATAGTGGAGACATTTCATCTGTACTTATAAAAACTATGAAAAGAAAATTAACCCTTTTAAGTGTGAAATTTCTATGGCGTTTCTTAAAAGACAAAAAATAGTTTTGATTGTCCAGAGGGGAAAAGAACATTTATAATCTACAAAGAGAATAAGATAGGCAGCTCAATAAATGAATGCTTCCATCTGAGCACTTCCATTGGCTGAGAGTGCCTGGTGTAGGCAGATTGATCATCTGCGCCCCACCCCCGAACCTCCTTCTCTCCTCCTGGATTTAGGCTGGCATCAGGTGGTGGGCCCAACTGGAGCATAATCTTTGTCCCTGGCAACAGTATGAACTACAAGGATTTGTCCACAAATGCAAAGCTTGGTACAGAGAGAGGTGGTTATTTGGTACCGAACTTGACACTCTCCCACACAGCTTTCAATGTCTCTTTGGGTCAGTTGTTTTTCTTCCACTGTCATTCTTTTATTTTCTGATTATTCCTGCAAGGAGCTACAAGGGGACCAGCCTTTCTACAAATAGCTCATTTATCTCCATTCTCACACTGCCTATGGTACATATGGGCCTTTGGTACACAGCACCTTGAATAGACTCATTCCTTGTTAGCATTGTAAAATGTGTTACCTCATTTAGGAGACAGCCTCATCATGGAAAGAAATAGGAAGCCTCGTTCTTTGTGGAAGGATTTAAAAGGATTTGAAAGGGGAAAAAACTCTTCCCCAAATACTTTTACCATACTTCAAGATATCTGAAATTCTCTCAGTCATAGAGGCAATAAGACCCTGAGAAGATATCAAATCTAATCCTCCTAAATTATCAGAGATGGTAATATTGAGGCACAAGGGATATGAAAGGGGCTTATTCAAACTCATAAGACTATAAATAACCAAGGCAGGGTTTGAACAAGTCTCCAAGTTTCAGTCCCTCTCCACTAAGCCATAGTCCTTTGAATGAAGGTATACTGACTCATTTAGGCTAACATGCTGCTAATTCCTAGACAAATTAATTTATCATTTGTCCAGTCCCCTTAAAGATATCCTGCCTAACTTGCTGCTACTAAAAATCTCTGATTCCCACAGTTTCAAGCTTCTCCCTCTATTACATTCCTACATAAAGTACTTTTTAATGTTTCTTCTGCTAATCAGGTTCTGATGTGTACCATGGTTATGTGTTTATGTCTTATCTCTGAGATTAGATAATAAACCAGTGAAAGCAGGGATGATTTCTTATTCTTCTTTGCATTGTCTACCACACCAAGCCATGGTGCTTTGCATTTGATAAAGCCTTAACCAAGTCTTTTTTTTTAATTTTTTATTTTATTTGCATAACATATGTGTGGATAATTCTTCAACAATAACCCTTACATAGCTTTCCGTTACAAATTTTTCCCCCCAACTCCCCACCCCTCCCCTAGATGGCAGGATATCCACTACATGTTAATTATGTTAAAATATTGGCAAATCGAATATATGTATACATATTCCCAAACTTATCATTGGTGTGCAAGAAAAATCTTATCTACACAAACGATATATCAGATAAAGGAAACACAATGTAAGCAAACATCAATCAAGGAGTATGAGAATGTTATGTTGTGGTCCACATTTCGCATCCCTCTCTCTGGGTGTATATGGCTTTCTTCAGTGAACATTTGGAGGTGGGTTGAAACATTTCATTGTTGAAGAGAGCCATGTCCATCAGAATTGATCGTCATATAGTACTGTTGTTGCCGTGTATAATGATCTCCTGGTTCTGCGCATTTCACTCAGCATCAGTTCATGTAAGTCTCTCCAGGCCTCTCTGAAATCATCTTGCTGGTCATTTCTTACAGAACAATAATATTCCATAACATTCATATACCATAATTTATTCAGCCATTCTCCAATTGAAGGGCATCTATTCAATTTCCAGTTTCTAGCCACTACAAAAAGGGCTGCCACAAACATTCTTGCACATGTGGGGCCTTTTCCTTCCTTTATGATTTCTTTGGGATATAAGCCCAATAGAAATGCTGCTGGGTCAAAGGGTATGCACAGTTTGATAACTTTTTGAGCATAGCTCCAAATTGTTCTCCAGAATGGCTGTATCCGTTCACAGCTCCACCAACAATGCATCAGTGTCCCAGCCCTCCCACAACCCCTCCAACATTCATCATTAACTTTTCCTGTCATTTTAGCCAATCTGACAGGTGTGAAGTGGTATCTCAGGGTTGTCTTGATTTGCATTTCTCTGATCAATAGTGATTTGGAGCACCTTTTCATATGACTATAAATAGTTTTAATTTCATCCTCTGAAAATTGTCTTTTCATATCCTTTGACCATTTATTGATTGGAGAATGGCTTGAATTTTTATAAATATGAGACAATTCTCTATATATTTTAGAGATGAGACCTTTATCAGAACCCTTAAATGTAAAGATGATTTCCCAATTTATTGCTTCCCTCCTAATCTTGTCTGCATTGATTTTGTTTGTACAAAAACTTTTTAACTTAATATAGTCAAAGTTATCTATCTGGTTTTCAATTAAAAGTTCCAGTTCTTCTTTGGACATAAATTTATTCCATCTCCACAGGTCTGAGAGGTAAACTATATTATGTTCCTCTAACTTATTTACAAAATCACTCTTTATATCCAGATCATGAACCCATTTAGATCTTATCTTGGTATGTGGTGTTAGATGTGGGTCAAGCCCTAATTTCTTCCACACTAGTTTCCAGTTTTCCCAGCAGTTTTTGTCAAATAGTGAATACTTATCCCAAAACCTGGGGTCTTTGGGTTTATCAAAAACCAAATTGCTATAGTTATTGCCTAGTTTGTCTTGTGATTCTATCCTATTCCA
>JAJPUD010000321.1:235176-263164 GCA_023553655.1 Myrmecobius fasciatus
TTTTTCAGTGAATTGTTGTCTTTTTCCAATTCACCAATTTTGTTTTTCAGTGAATTGTTGTCTTTTTCCAATTCACCAATTTTGTTTTTCAGTTCACCATTTTTATTTTCCAGTGAATTGGTGATTTTTTCCAATTCACCAATTTTGTTTTTCAGTGAACTGTTTTCTTTTTCCAATTCACCAGTCCTATTTTCCAGTTTTTGATATTTCTGTTGCCCTGATCTCAATTTATTTCCCCAT
This sequence comes from Myrmecobius fasciatus, assembly GCA_023553655.1. NCBI lineage: Eukaryota > Metazoa > Chordata > Mammalia > Dasyuromorphia > Myrmecobiidae > Myrmecobius > Myrmecobius fasciatus. The sequence goes on from JAJPUD010000321.1 coordinate 235,417, forward strand.
TCTTCTTCTAGCTCTCTTTTGAGATTCTTAATGCAATCATCCAGGTAAGCCTTCTGAAAGGGAGACCAACTTAAGTCTGCCTTTGTGGCTTCATCTGGGATTGTTTTCATAATGTCAGGATCTGGGGACTGTTCTATTTTTTCTCCGTAAAAGCTTTCTATGGTGAGAGCTCTCTTCTGCTTCTTGCTCATGATTTAAAGTTGGGATATTGGTCAAAAGCAGAGAAAACTGCAACAATTTGTATTTGCCCTGGGGCAGTTTGCCGAGTTGACTTCCGGTCTGAGGCTGGTCGGGCTAGATTCGCACCAGGACCACGTTTTCAGCTGTTCTCGATCCACCCCCTTCCAAAGGCAGATCTGCCAAAGCACCTGCCCGCAAGCAGAGCAAAGTGGCCCAGGCGTCTCCCAGGGGCTTCCTGGGTGCCCAAAATCCGCCCCTCTATCGCAGCCCTGACTTCCGCCCCGGCTGGAGTCCAATCGCGACCAGAGGCCGATTTCCCCTGAGGCTAACCTTCTCCGGAGTTCTTTCAAGGTAGATCTTTTATAGAAGTGCGTTGTAGTCCAAATGCTTGGCGAGGACCTCACTCAGAAACCAGTTTTAAGGCTTACTTTGTCTGGGTTTGAGGGAATGTGGGAGGGAGTTCATAGAGAAAGCTGTCCGCAGTTCGCCATCTTGGCTCCGCCCCCCTTAACCAAATCTTTTAATGAACTGACATGTGTAAGACAGTATTATTTTTGTCTTCCTAAGGAAAGAGTTTCCATAATCACAAGAAAAGGCCAAATCCTCTGTCCCTAATAATTTCATCTGCAACTATGTTCAGAGACCAGAGCAGAAATATGAAATGTAGGATTGTTTCCTGCTCTGCTATGGTTCTACTAAATTATCAGAGGACATCATTTATACAATTAACAAAGTAGGAAAAGAGTAATAAATCTTACAGATTGCAAGAGTTCTGGAACCAAAGTCAGAAGACTTTAACTTCCACACAGATTGAAACATTTGCCGTCACTCTCAGTACTTTCAGGGAGGGAAGGAGCTCAGAGAGAGACTGTGGTAGGTGAAAAAGCTGTGGCTCTGGAGTTGTTTAAGCACTGATATTTTCTAATTATGCTATTTACTGAGTAGGTTTCTGCTTCCTCATTTGTAAAATGGAAATGATGATATTTATAATGGTCAGTCTCACAGGCTTGTTGTGACTATCAAATTAGATCAGTTATGATAGTACTACCTAAAATCAAGTCACTTCAAAGAATTCTGTTTTGGTTGAATGCTTATGGATTTAGGAGGAACTGGATAAAACAGACCTTCTCCTCTGACTTCTATGATCCTTCTCAGTTTTAAAAATTCTATTTTACTTCCTATTCTTTTCTAGAAATAAAACTGAGATTAGAGAATGAATGCTTATAACCCACAAGTAGAGGGTATTTTATTTTAATTTATTAAAGAATCAACAAATCCCCAACTGAAAATTTTCAGAGAGAAGGTGCAAGAAAGATATTCTCTCCCCAAATTACTCACTCTTCATTAATTAAAAGGGATTAAAAAATGGAATCTTTAAATGTCTTTTTTGTTTCTAAAAATAGCATGTATTTTCCAGAACTAGGATAAAAATACAAGCTTCCAAAAGTACACAGAATACCAAAATTGGGAGAGACTTCTGTGAACTTTTGGTCTAAACCCATTCCTGAAAAAAACAATACCCCTCACACACAATATGCCCAACCAATGGTCACTCAACTTTAAATCTAAGACCTCCAATGACAATGAACCAACCACTTACTTCCCTACACAGCCTTTCAACTTTTGGACAACTCTAATTGTTAGGAACTATTTCCTGACATTGAGCCCAAATATACCTCCTTACATATTCTCTCTTCCTCACCCTCTCTATACCTCAATTTTTCCTAGCTGTGCTCTCTAGGGTCAAATAGAAGAAATCTAATGTGTCCTCTAGATGACTGTCCTTTAAAAACTTGAACACGGTATCTTCTCCTCCACTAAACTAAGCTAAATAACCTTTCATTTCCTCACACTACTTGAATTGGAAGGCATTCATCATCCTGGCTGTATTCTTCTGTAAACTCTTTGGCTTATCATTGCCCTTCTAAAAATGTGGCACCTGGAACCCAACACAGTATTCCAGATGTAGTGTGAGAATGCTAAAGCACAGTGAGATTCTCACCTCTTTATTCCTTGATGTTATGTCTCTTTTAATGAGTCCTAAGATTGTATTAACTAAATGAGGAAAGTAATGTCACAGAATAAAACTGTACATTAATAATCAAAGATTCTACCCTGAGGGAAGATTTATATTAAATGAAGATATGTCATATAGAAGAAGGGATCAGAGATTTCAAATCCCCTTATTTCACAACTGTGGAAAATGAGACTGAAAGAAGTTAAATAATTTGCCCAGGGTTACACAAATAGTAATTGTCTGAGGCACAATTTTAACTCTAGTGAGCCCTATCTCCAAGTTCAGTACTATATTCACAACCTAGTTACTAGTGAGAGGAAGCTACTACAAATATGGCTCAAGATCAGGAAAAAAAAAGACAAAAAGCACAAATGAATTCACCAGAGCCAGTCAGTAAGTCAGAAAAAAACTTTGACAAAATGAGAAAACAGAGGAGAAAAATGGAAGAATGTTGATCTCTTTATCTTTTCTTTCAAAACAGAATGTGAAAGAGTTTTGTTAAATAAAATGGAAACTAATCTTTGAGCTCAAGCAAAGAAATAGGAAGGGATAAAGAAAGAGTAGAACATAGCCAAATGTTAACTCTTGTCTAGTCTAAACAAATGGCCTCATCAAGAAAGGCAGCAGAATATGGAGCAAGAGTTCTTAATCTGGAGTCCACAGATTTCTAAAGAGTCGGTCCATAGATTTCAGGGGATCTATGAATTTGGACAGATAAAACAACTACATCTTTATTTTAATATGATTGATTTTTATTGTAATGTTATGAATTTTATTTAATGCATTTAAAAACACTATTCTGGGAAAGAGTCCATAGATTTCACTAACTGCCAAAGGGGTCTTACACACACACACACACACACACACACACACACACACACACACCACAACACACACACACAATAAGAACCCATGGTAGAAAGGAAAGAGGTTTGGACTCATGTATCAAAGACTAGAGCCCCAATTTTATCAGTTACTAGATCTTGGATAATCATCCAACTTTATAGAGCCCAAGTTTCTTCATCTTTAAAATGGAACAATGATATCTGTACTATTACTTTTGTGCCACTGGAAGATTAGATTGGATAATGTATGTGAAACCATTTTATAATCTGTAAATATAATAAATCAAATTAATATTAATCTTTTATCATTTTGCAAAATACTATATAAAATAAATAGAAGGCAGAACTTAGAGTCAAGAAGGCCTGAAGTTCAAATCCAACCTCAGATTCTTACTAGCTGTATAACCCTGGGCAAATCACTTAATTCTGCTTGCCTCAGTTTCCTCATCTGTAAAATGAAATGGAGAAGGAAATGATAAATCACTCCAATACTCTTACCAAGAAAACCTTAAAAGGGATCACGAAGAATCAGACATGACTAAAAACAACTGAACAACAATATTTTGAACAATGGGATTCTGGAACAGATTATTCAAAAAAAATTCTTCTTACTAAGCTCATAATGTATTTCTGCTTTACATGTCATTATTTGAAAGAAGTCAACAAATATCTATGTGAACTCATAAACCATAACTCACATGCCTCAGATTCTTCATCTGTGAAATGAGGAAGTCAAGTCGACAAGCATTATTAAGTGCTTACTATCTGCCAGGCACTTTGCTAAGCACTGGGTTTACAAAGAAAATCAAAAATATGGCCCCTATTCACTTTTTAATGTGTGAGACAAAATTGCAAACAACTATTTTCATATGAGATATATAGATAGATATACAGATTTATAATACACTATGCACCCATAAATTTTGCTGACTACTGCCACTTGACCTTAGCATGCTATTTTCTCCAAAAATTAGCTTTTTCTGACCTCTATCATTCAGTCTTAGACACAAAGACCTTGAAGAACCTAAAGAGGAAGGTGAAGAATAAAAGTTTATTATCAGGCCACTGACCAAAAAGCTACTTAAAAAGAAGGATTTTATTATATTTATGATGTTATTTATTATATAATATATCAGAGATCTATTTAGTTCCTACTGTTGATATACCATGGCACTTAGGACACTTATGCAAATATAATAAGCACAGGGAGAGGAAAAAAATGAAAGAAACTGAAATATAATGACAATGTAATCTTATTATAATATTTCTGTCCTTTTAATTTTAATAATATAACATGTTAAATATTATATATTATGCTTCTATTCCTGTATTTTTTTCTCTTCTCAGTTATATATAATTTCATTATACATATTATATTATTATATTTCTGTTCCTTTAATTTTTATCTCTTTCCTATGCTAACTATGTCTACATAAGTATTACAAGTGTCATGGGACATTAGTAGTAGGAACAAAATAATTCTCAGATAGTGAATGCTGACATACATTTTTATCTTTTATTGCAGGTTTGGAAAGGTCAAAACCAAATCTGGACAGACTTCCTAGTCTTCTGGAAAGAGGCAACATTAACTCAATGAAAATATCAGATCTGAGTTCTAATGTCTCACTAGAGTACTTTAGAACTAGAGAATGTCAGCTGGATGGGCACTTAGAGATAACCACTTGCACTGTTTTCATTTTAAAGATGAGGACACTGAGATCCATAGAGGTTAAGCACAGTAGACCAAGCAATGAACTAGATATTACAAAAGATGAGCTGTCAACCCTGCTTCTCAGTTTTCTAGCTGTTGGAAAGTCTAAGTTCTGTCAGCCTCAGCTTCTTCATCTACAAAATGAGGATAAGTCAAATTGACAAGCATTATTAAGTACTTTACTCCATGCCAGGCAGTGTACTAAGCGCTGAGTTTACAAAGAAAAATAAAAATGTGACCTCCACTCACAGTCTAAAGTAAGACAATCTTGCAAATAACTGTGCATACAAGATATATAGAAAGATACATATACATACACACAGTTGGAGTAAATTGGAAGTCACTCTTATTTGATCTTCACAATGACACTGAAAGGTAGGTGCTATTATTTTCATCCCCATTTTACAACTGAGAAAACTGAGTTAACAGATTACATTTCTTGGTCAGCATCATATACCTAGTGAGTAACTAAAGTTAGCTTTCAACTCAGGTCCACCTAACTCCTGGCCCAGTGACCCATCCACTGCACCACCTAGCTGTATTATGGACAGTTGGAGAATTAGGAATCCTCTTGAGCTCTTATTAAGTTAAAGGAAGGAATAATGAGGAAATCCCAGTCCCTGTGCCTGATAAGACCTAGTCCCTGGGCCTCTTGCCCACTTCCAAGTCAGGATGAGAAAAGTTGGAAAATCCAGATCTGTGTTGAAGCGATTCAGTTCTATTACAATCATATAATTCAGTGGTCATAGTCTTTAGCCTATTGAGAAGAACTTTCAGTGACCTGGGAGAGTTCCCTTTTTTGACTTATTTACTTATGTATTCATTCATTTATCAAATACATATGGTCATAACAGAATATAGCTGCCATCCTTAGGCATGGTGAAAAAAAAATCTGAAAGACCAGCAAAAAAGGACCTAGTCAAGGAGGCATGGAAAAGCAAATTTTCATCAGTATTGCCTCAGATGCAGGGAGACAAGAAACTGTTTCTAAATTCATCAGCTTTGTCAAAAGCTTTTGAGCACAATTCCTGTCACCGGGTGTGAGTAGGAGTGGAGTTACAGTGGGTGTTTCAGGCCCTCCAACAATGACATTAAAAGCACCTGCCAAATAAGAAGCAAGACATTCTTGATGCTGCTGTTGACAAGTTTTTAGCCTTCCATTCAAAGAAGGAAGGATTTTCTAAACTTCAGGTTCCCTAAACTTCTGGAGCCAAAAAGAAAGGCAGGCAAGAGAATAGAACCACACCAAGGGGCTCCCAAATAATAGATCACATGTTTATCATTAGCTAGGATTTCTGCAATATTTCACCTACAGACTTCTAACAGTTGTTCTGTTCTTAAGTTGCCCACTCCAAATCATTTAATTTTAACAATTTCAATTTTAAAAAAAATGAACATAACTAAATGCAAAAATTGCAATTGTCCTACAGGTGAATATGTTTTAATTTAATGCAGGAGTTTATAATATGGCACCTTGGATGTAGTAAATGCTTAATAAATTGTTGTACAGAATGCATGCACTACACATTGAATCTTTAATAATATATCAGCTGGGTGAAAATAAGCTCAAATTCATCATGAAGGGCAGATATCCTATGAGGCAATAGAAAAATTGAGGAATTCTCTCTAAATACTACCTAGTCTACCTAGATGTGTAATAGAAACTTTAAGGTCAAATTTAAGTTCTTGCCTGTAGTTTAATAGAAAAAACCTTGTATTTGAAGATAATAAATCAATTGACAGGATTTACTAAATGTTTACTAGGTAGGTACTAGGTATTGTGCTAAGAGTCAGGTTCAAATCCTATCTCTGTTATTTATCATCTTTGTGATTTTGAACAAGTCATTTTCTTGCCAGGTGTCAGTTTCTATATCTGTAAAATAAGAGGGATGTACTAAATCTTTTTTGTAGGTCCTTTCCAGCTTTTAATCCTCACACCTACATTGATTTCTTTATTCTTTAAAATCATGAAGCATTTTTAGCAGTTTTCAGACTCTCCCAGGTCACTTAAATTTCTTCTCAATAGTCTAAAGGCTATGGGGGCAGCTAGGTGGTACAGTGGATAGAGCACCAGTCTTGAAGTCAGGAAGACCTGAGTTCAAATCTGACCTGAGACACTTAACACTTCCTAGCTGGGTGACCCTGGGCAAGTCACAACCCCAATTGCCTCAGGAAAAAAAAATCCTAAATAGTCTAAAGGCTATGACCACTGAATTATATAAATGTAATGGAATTGAATTGCTTCATCACAGACTCAGTGCTTTAAGGTTTGTAAAGTACTTTATGTATGTGATCTCATTTGATTCTCAAAATAACCCTGTGATTCCTTTATTTGAATTGTGATTCAAAGGAAAGGACCAATCTCCTCTCCAAAGGAAAGGGTCAATCGGTAGGTCTTCCTGACTTCTAGTTCCACCCCATTCCCATGAGACCAGTACTACACATATTACTATAAAATTTGAAATTACAGAGTGACTTTAGGATACAGAGCATAACAGAACCCAAGAATTCTGCAATGAGAAAACCAGAATCAGTCTGCCATGGAGGTAGTCTGATGCCTAACAGAATTTAATAAAAATATAGTAATAGTGACAACTAGTTTTTATTCAATATTTTAAACTTGGAAACATGATTTATAGACTTTCTCAGTTGAATTTCATAGTAGTCTTCTAAATACATATATAAATAAGTACAAATTTGTGTATATATAATATATTTATATATATATATATATATTTAAGTATTAACACAATATATATATCCCCATTATATATACATGTGTTTAATGTATAATAATATAATATTATATATACATATACAACATATCTAACATAAATATTATCTTCATTGTACAAATGAAGCCACCGAAGCTTTGAGAGATTAACTGATTTGCCAAAATATTAATTATAGAAAAGCAAGATTCAAACCCAGGCTCTCTTGATTTCAATTCCAGCACTGAATCAATCAGTTGTTCAATTTTATTAAATACCTGTAATGTGTCACTGTGCTAAGAATTGGGGGTGCAAAGACAATAGTGAAACAGATCTTACCTTAAAAGAACTTTAAAAAACTTGCATTTGATCAGGCACATCATATACACATATTTACAAAATACATATACAGAGTAAATGCTTCTCATTATACTGTTCTCCCCTTAGATTATGAACTTCTCAAGAGCAGGGACCTTCTTTTACCTCTTTTTATATCCCTCCCAGTTTAGCACAGTGCCTACAGAGCCCATGAAGAAACTTAATAAATGTTTATTGTTGAAATTTATTATTTATGACTGATTAGCAGATTAATTTATATAAGGAAGACATTAGCAGTTGGGAAGATCAGGAAATGCTTCTTATTGAAGAAGGTGCCTCTCTAAATTTAGAGATGGAAGAAACATTAGAGATCATTCTGTTCAAAGCCATCATTATAGATATATCTGCTCCACTCTAATAAAGCACAGAAGACCCAGACATTTTAATTCAAACAATCAATTAAAAGTAAAACGGGGATGAATAAGTTCATAATCAACATAAAGGACCATGGGAACATTCTGTCATTGGACACTATACAGGAATTAGTTTAGAATTAGTTAAAGAGAACCAGTTATGTCTCATAGAACTATATATATAAAAACAACAAGCTAAGTCTAAGCTAGCCAGCTGAATTGTGGCAAAATCCATTGGAAGAGCCCTAGGAAAGAATCATACTAGGGTAGGAAGGCAGGGTACTCCTTTTGCCTTCCCTACATGGATGTTCATCATTATTTTACTCTAAGTTTGAGCCCACCCTTACCAGGGACCTTGTGTGTGCAATTTCCCTAGTTTGGAGGAATTATTTCTTTAATAATTTGTTTTCATGTATAACCTATATCACACTGTTTGCTGTGTTGGGGAGGGGGTGGAAAAAAAGTAACAAAGGAAAAATGGAAATCAAAGTCTTATAAAAATAAATTATGAAAAAATTTTAAAAATAAAATAGTGTTAAAAATAATTATTATTCTCAATATACATGCTTGACAAATACCCTTTCTATTTAAATCTGCCTAATAAGCAATGGGAAGCATATTTTGGGGAACTTGTGAGTGGCAGTAGTAGAAATTTAATTCCCTTAGGGTTATCCCTGGAACCCTAAGCAGTAGTAGACCCTCCAGAGATCCTTTATGTTAATAGAAGTGGAAAATGAGGAATTAGCCCTGGAAGGAATGTTACAAACATAACTTGCTAAAATCATGCAGCTAAATGGTGGCAAAGCCAGGATTAAGATCCAGGTCCGCTAAATCCCAATTGAGTGTAATTTCCACTCTTTATACAGTGTATACCATGTATCCTTAAATCTGACACTATGCTTGCCTGTGCAATAACCAGTGATACATTTATGACAGGGGCAATGTTAGTGTTGCAGGTGTCTGCTATTCCCGGAATGTCTGCCATAGTGGAATCATGCCCAGCCTGCTCCATGGAGGTCATCCAATTCTGATAGCAGATCCAGAAAAAAGGTACAAAAAGAGACTGAGCTATTTAGCATTATTCCTGCAATGCAGAAAGTTCCTCAGATTTTCTCAGTCACAGGGCCATGACTTAGAAGCAGCATGTTTTAGTGGAAAAAGCTGGGGACCCAGAGTCTGCAGACATGACTTCTATTTCTAAAGATCTGTCTCTAACTTAGTTGTGTGACCCTAAACAAGCGGTTTCAGTTCTTTGAGCTTCAATTTATTCATCTGCGAAATGAAAGATTGGATCTGTAGAACCCCTTCCAGAACTAAAAATAATAGACTCACTTTCCTCATCTTTAAAATAAGAAAGGTAGACTAGGATCTCTACAATCCTTTCCAACTGTAAGATTGGGAGCTTATGAGTCTATGACTTTGGAATATTTGTTGCACTGAAAATTAGCATCTTTCTTGTATAGCGTTTAAGCATTTCACTTGGTTGTCTCTCATATGCCTGTAGAAAAGACTCAGATTGATTCTCTTTTAATTTCAATACTCTCTTTACTGTCATTTTTTTTTACCAATGGTAGCAAAATGAACATGTAGTTTGTCCTTTGTGGCTAAACTTAGAGAAATTCTTTTAAATTGTGTCCTAGTTAATCTGAGACATCATTTTTTTTACAAAACCAGGACAAAGAAAGAAAGAGGGACATCATTTTAGACTATATAGCACTGTGAATATCCCCAAATTTCCTCAGATCAGAAATTCTGAGAGATCTAAAATCCCAACTGTTGCTCATTAAATTCTACTTCTAATTAAACAACCTCCAGATAATTCCCAGGCTGGAATTTAAAGGCCTTCCTCCCTTATTTCTCTCTCTCCTATATGATCCATTCTAGTCATGGCATCCCCATATGGAATAGTCCAGTCCTTGTTTCCATTCTCTTTAATACAAGTAGCTAGTTACCTATCTCTGGGATGCACTCCTTACTTCTGCCTTTTAGAATCTTTGGCTTCCTCCCAAACTGGCACAAGTACCACATCCTACATGAGGCCTTTTCTGTTCCCTCTAGTTGTCACGGCTATCTATCTCTTAAAATTTGTGTGTGTATGTGTGTTTGTGTGTAATATTTGAAAGGTACCATGGTGTCATGGTCTAGTGGATCAAGAACTGACTGAAAAGACAGTAAATCCAGGACTAAGGCCTGCCTCTGATCCTGAGACCCTGAACAAATCATCTAAGTTCTTGGTAGTGCTTGAGGACTCCAGGTTGCAGAGAATGTGCCAATATGCTTTAAAGGAAGTTATTCAGTGTGAGCTCCTTATACCAGTGAGAGCACAGGCTCAGTCTCTATAACTCTCCTACCTGGTTTTAGCTCTGCATATGTTCTATTTCTCCAGTAGAAGAGAGTTCCTTGAGGACACATACAATTTCATGGACGTATTTTTTTTTCTTTTTATTTCGAAGGCATGGCATAGTGCCTTACACAAAACAGGAACTTAATGTCAGTTAAATTAAACTTGGGAAGAATCTCTTGGACATCATCTTATCTGCTTCTATTTTTCCAAGATATTGGGAGAGTATTATTTCCATTTGAAAGCCCTTTCACACAAATTGTTTCCCTTGTGTCAAATACCTCATTCTCCAGCTCTTACTTAAAAGACACTTCCTATTGATTGCATGGTTGCTAGGTTTTTTTATTTGTGACTTTGACTAATAAATCTAGTACAGAAGCTAATACAAAGTTCCTAAGTGAAATATGGTACGGGAAAGAACCAAAGAAAAATCATGTAGCTACAACAATCCTGTGAAATGAAATGATGCTATACAATGGGTTAAAAAATGGAAATGCAGACCTAATCCTGTAAGAACCAATAAGTCCTCAGTATGAGGCATATGGTGGAAGTTTAATAAATATTACTGGATAATGATAAGGTTACAGCAGTCATCAACAGTCTGTATTGCCTTGTCACATTTTCCTTGCTGTTCATAATCATAAAAAATAATCACACATGCATACACGCACATACATATATATTTAGCCTCATTCCAAAGTACTTGGCAAGCTTAAAATCCTGTATCCCAGCCACCTGCAAAGATCATCTCATTGCTCAAAGAATCATAGCCTGCTCTGAAACAGCAGCTGTTAGGCAGGACAAGGCAAAAGCAGAGAGGAGTTTGAGGGAGGAAACTAAGGACAAATATGATATAACCAGAGGAAGCAGCAGGTTGACTGAAGTGGATCAAATGCAAGAAACATACACCAACAATTGAGTTAAGACAAATGTTGATATCCTCACGTCATTACCAACAGTGCTCTAGGACCCCTCTGGGACTCTATGACCTTAGAATAAAGTACAGTTATCTCTTGAATCTGTGAAATGTGTTGCAAATTTTACTTCAATGAAAATACAATACTCTAAGCCAGACAGTATCTTCTATATTAATTCTTTTACTTTTTGTGACAAAAGAGCTACCTTCCAATCTAAGCAAGGGATATCCATGAGCCATAAGTTCTATTAATTGGATTTAATAAAAACTGCAACTGGGAGATTTATTATAAAAGGCAGTCCAGGGCAGCCCCCAAATAAAAGAGTCTGACTGCTTCTGTTACCTTTTGGTAACTTTTTATCCTATCATTCAGAAGATAATAGTTTCTCATACAAAGTCTATATACTACCAGAGCCAAAGTCATTCTTTTTTGTCTTGGAAGACAATTTGATGCTATGGAATAAACAAAGTTTAAAGAAGACCTGGTTTTAAATCTTATCTGGGCCGTTTCCTCACCAGAGTGACCTTGGGCAAATTAATTTGTTTGTACCTCTCCACACCTCAATTTCCTCATCTCCAAAATGAGAGATAATGATGCTTTAACTACCTACCTTACCATGTCATTGTGAAAGCAGCTTGTAAATCTTAATGCATTATGCAAATGAAAACTAGATGGTACAGTGTGTTGGACCTGGAATCAGGAAGACCAGAGTTCAAATGTGGTCTCAAACATTCATTTGCTATATGACCCTAAGTTAGTTGATTTCTTTCAGTCTCAGTTTCCCCATAGATAAAATAGGGATAATAATAGCAATTGCTTCCCAGGGTTGTTGTGAGAATTAAATGAGATAATATATATAAAACTTCATAAACCTTTAAAACTCTATATAAATGTTAGCTGTTATTATTATTTAAATATTATTTCTTTCTCATTATGTTTACTCTTACATAATACATTTAGCTATTTAAACACAGATTTGGAAATTGGAAAGGCCTTAGCAGTCATCTAATCCAACCCATTTATAAAAGGAATCTTCACTGTAATATACTCAGGCATCTAGCCTTCTATTTGAAGATCTCCAAGGAGAGGCAACGCATCCCCTCTTAGGACATCTCTAATTGGTAGGATTTTTTTTTGGGGGGGGGCAATAACCCACTGCTCCAGTTTTTCCCTCTGGGACCAAATATAATGATTCTGATTTCCTTAACACTTACAGATAGTCTGCTCTCTAAGCTCAAGCATTCCCAGTTCCTTCAATTAATCCTAATATGGCACTAACCTGGTTACCCTCCTGTACATCCTCACCAGTTTATTAATGTCTTTCTCTTAAGCCATGGCACCTAGAACTGAACACAATACTCTAGATGAGAATCTTGACTGGAGAAGAGTACATATAATCAGATCACCTTTCTATCTCTGGAAAATATGCTACTTTTAATGCAGCCCAAGATTAGTCTAGCTTTTGGGGCTGTCATATCACATAGCTGATTTATATCAAGCTTACGGTCCAAACATCTAGATCTGTTTCAAAACTGTTATTACACTCTGCCTCTTCCATATTGTATATGTGAAGTTGATTTTGTGTGTCCAAGTGTAAAACTTTACATTTATCCCTTTTGAATTTCTCATTAGATCCAGCCCATCAAGAGCTTTTGGATCTTGGTTCTATCATTCAATGTATTAGGTAACCTCAACCAGCTTTGTGCCATCTGCAGATTTGATAAGCATGTTATCTGTGCTTTTATCCAAGTCATTGCCCAAAGTGTTAAACTACATAGAGTGAAATCCAAATCCTGAGTGCACTCTACCAGAGAGTGCCTTCTATGTTAACACTGAGCCAATAAGACTAATCTTTGATTTCAGTCATCCAACCAATTCTAAAACCATCCAATTGTATTTTCATCATCTAATACAAATCTCTAAATATTCTCCACAAGTATGATATACTTTCTCAAAAGCTCTACTAAAATCTAAATAAATTATATTTACAGGATTCTTTTCAAGCACTAGGCTATTTATCCTGTCAGAAAAGGAAATAAAGCTAGTCAACCACTGATCTCAATGGATATTTGAAATTATTACTTCCTTTTCTAGACATTCAATAATCATCTATTAATGATCTGTTAATAGAATTTTCCTAAGAATCTAAATCAAGCACAATTATCCACAATTTGCCAAATCTGTTCTCTCCCTTTCTCTCTCTCTCTCTCTCTCTCTCTCTCTCTCTCTCTCTCTCTCTCTCCCTCCCTCTTTTCCTCCCTCCCCCCCCACTCTCACTCTAGTTCTCATATCAGGATAACTTTTGCTCTTCTCCATTCTTCTAGTGCCTCTTCCTTTTTCCATGATTTTTCAAATACCACTAAGAATTGGCTCAGCAATCATACCTGCTAGTCCTTTCAGCACAGGAGGATATAATTCACCTGGGCCATGTGATTTTTTTTTTGCTATTTCATCCATTCATTCTTTTGGGTGGGGACATGTGATTTAATGCCCCCAGGGCAACTAAATACTCTCATCACCTTCTTACCTGAGTACTGCTTATTAGTCATTTTTATTTAACCATTTGCAGTGAAAAAAATATTCCTTGGTTTAAAAAAAAAAAACAAACAAAGAGGGGTAGCTAGGTGGCGCAGTGGATAGAGCACCAGCCCTGAAGTCAGGAGGACCTGAGTTTAAAACTGGTCTCAGACACTTAACACTCCCTAGCTATGTGACCCTGGGCAAGTCACTTAACCCCAATTGCCTCAGCAAAAAAAGCAAAAAAAAAAAAAAATGGAAATTGAGCCATTCCTCCTTTGCTCTATTATTAATTATCCCATTTCCCCCCAGCAAATGTTCTTTATCTTCTTAAATACTGCTTTTTCTACCAAAAGGACTTACCCCACACACACATACCCCTATCTTTTATTCTTCTCACCAGTCTCAGTTCATTCTGCATTTTAATGCCTTGATGCTATAAGATTGTACCATGCTCTTATATTCATCTTGTCTTGCCCAGCCTTTTTCTATCTTGTTTAAAACATGCCATTTTACTAGCAAACATAGCAGGAACTCTATATGAATCAACTAAGCTACAGGTGTAAGTCTTACTAATTCAACTGAGCTTGGAACATCACATAAAATTGAGATTTTCCAACACTTTTTTTCCAAGAAGTTTCCAACACTTCTTCCCAGTTCATTCTTATTCTTATTATTCAAACCAAAGTTTGAGTTATTATTTTCAGTATTTTTGGTCCTTGGAAAGGAAAAATCCTTTTTTCTGGACCTTAGACTCACCCACCTCAGACCTAAGCAAAAATATCTTTCAACTCAATTCAGCAAGAATTTCTCACCTACTCAAAATACCTACTATGTGCCAGGCACTGCACTAGGTATTAGCAACATGAAGACATAAAGAAAATGAGATTCATCCTCCCAATCCATGTCTTTGTTTACATATTGGTTCTCCTTTCTATCCCTCTTACAATGTTCATCAATATCTCAACAGTTTCATTTCTGTGGCCTGACCAAATCCTTTCATAATTCTCACATGAATTCTGAGAGAGAGATCTTGCTACAGATGCTCCCAACTCTAAGAGAACAGGAAGACCACACTCAAGTAATGGTAGGTGAGAAACAGTGTTACATAGTGGAAAGAGTAACAAGGCTAAAATCAGAGGACCTGAATTCAAGTTTTACCTAGTCCCTTATTATTCTTGGTCCTTTTATCCTGGGATACTCAGAATCTAAGTCAAGCATAATTGTCTAGAATTTGCCCTCTGTCCATCTTTCCTTCCTTCTCTATCTCTCTCCTTTCCTCCCCCACCCCCGTCTCTGTCTCTGGGCAGCAGTTTCTTTGTCAGTAAACCTTCTCAGTCCCCAGTTGTCTTGGAGACTTGATAGGACTGGGTAAAATATAGTGAGATGAGTTTCTGTGCACTGACATATATATACATTATCCAGAATCCCACCAAATCTTTGTGGCAATAGTTCTAGAAGGAAGGACGCGATTTGAAGAGGAAGGATGGATAGAACTAGAGGCTTTAAGGGCAATTCCAGTTCTATGCTTAGAAACTAATTATGATCTTATATTATAAAAGTCATATTATATATGTATACATATACAATATACATATATGCCCTCTACACCTCTGGCACTACTGAAAGTTTTTTATAAAAATAAAAGGCAGATTGAAGGGATATTGATTCTTCATATATACACAGCCATGGTTTTCAGTTGTCATAGATTTCCCCCTTCAGATTGGAACATCATGTTATTCTGTATATGTGGTGTAGTGGATGCTGTTTAGAAATCCTGAATGGAAAAGTGAGTTAGAGGGCTTCTAATGACAATGAGAAGAATTTTTCCACTGACTTATCTTGTGTGTGTAGAACACTGCAGCACAAGAATATAAAGTACAGTATTCTTCAGCTGAGAAGTGCAGATGTTAGAAGGATTTGGGCACTGCCTGTGTGGAATTCAAAAACTCCAAAAGACAATTCAGCTGTACAGTTTCCTGTCAGCTGCAGCTCCTGGCTGATATCCAGTTAACTTAATCTTCATGACCTACAGCAGACAAAATGAAGGTGATGACTTTAAAGAAGAAAATAGGAATACATAGAGAAATTCTTTTAAGGTACCTAAAATTCTGTATACATTTCAAAGAATAGTGAGGAGCCAAATATGTCTATCAGAAAAGACAGCTAGTATCATTCTGGACCATCATTTTAGTTGCTCTCTTAGCTACACTCTGCTTCAACAGTTTATCCCTAGGAGAAAATTAAAAGGGATCTGAATACTTTCGCACATGTTCAAAAACTTTGTCATCAGAGGGTTCATTTTCCAAGTTTTGTCAGAGTGGAGAGAATGATTTTTTCAAAGGTGTTGGATTTGGAATCAAATCCTTGCTCTGCTGTGTGGTGCTGCATAAAGTCACTTCCTCACCTGTAAAAGGAGAGGATTGATTGGGCTAGATACTCTCTGAAGTCCCTCCTAGTTCTATATCTATGACCATATGAATGTCAGACTTTTTCTACCAAACCAATGGAAAAAGGACAGCTAGATAATGCAGTGAATAGAACAGCTTTGAAGTCAGGAAGACCTGAGTTCAAATCTAGCCTCAAACACTTGTTAATTGTATGACCTTGAGCAAATCATTTAACCCCAAATCCCCTCTCCAAAAAAAGTTAAAAATAAAACCCCAAACCAATGAGGAAAAAGCAAGGGTGGTGAAATGCCCTCATGGTTTTAAATCCTAACTTATCTTCTAGAATTAGAACCTTGCTCTAGTACATCATGGTCTTTACTAGATTAATGTAATATAGAGTCCATAACAGTTATTAATGGAGAAAATGGAGAATCATAGGATCATAACTTAAATCCTGAAGGGGCATATAGATCATCAAGTTCATTCTTCTCATTTTACATCTGAAGGAAACTGAGGCCCAAAGAGTTGAAGTGAATTGCCCAAAGTAACACATTAGTAAGTAGCAAAGCTAGAATTCAAACTAGGGTCTAGAGTCCCATTGAGAAAGGAATCCAGAAAATAAGTGTCTCAGAATTCTAGATTCTCTCAATCAACAACTGAAAACAAAAGTGAAAAGGTCAATGTGATACACAAAGTGCCAAGACAGCACAAAAAATAAAATTAGTAAATCAACATAACCATAGAAAATTTCATCTTGTTGACATAGTCACAATGAGTCCAATATTATAAAAACACAAAAATATATTCAACTAGAAGACAAAAGTTTTAATGCTGTTAACTAATGAACAAGGAAACAAAAATCCAAGGCAGCTGATAATTTCTAACTTCTAAATAAAACTAGAAAGTTTATTGATTCAAATGCTTCACAGGGATTCACGAATTACTACCAAAGCATTTCATTTTTTCCTCTAAGATGCAAACCTGATTCCAGTTACATCAATTTATGCAATTTGAGGGTTCTTGAAACTCTATATAGATTAGCTATTTCTACTTTCCTAAAAATTTGGTATAAATATTCCTTAGAATGGACCCAAGTGTGGTGAGAACATTACAGTGTTTTATTTATACAAGAAAATGATTGTCTATTTAAAACACTTTAACAGCCAAAAATATCAAGAATAAGATGTTGCATTTTTTTCAGAGATATGATTTAAATTCATTGTGGTTCTGCCTAATCCACAATAAATTATCATCTCTTTTGGAGAGAACTAAGTATTATTTCCAAATTAAAGAGGGTGTCAGATAAAAAACATCTTACCAATCACTGGTATACGTGAATGAGACATCAACTTATATGGGCCCAACAAAAAAATCACACATACACACATTAAACATCTCCTTCATCTTGTGGACTTCCCCAAAGAGACAAAGGGACCCAAAGGATTCCCCCACAAACTGTAATTCTGAAGTCCTCTTGAACCAATGGATGGAAAAAAAAACTTTGAGGCAGCTAGGTGGAACAGTTGATAGTGCCAAGCCTGAAGTTAGGAAGACCTGTGTTCAGACATGGTCTCAAATATTCCCTGGTTGTGTGACCCTAAGCAAATCATTTAACTTCTATTTATCTCAATTTTCTCATCTGTAAAGTGGGTATAATAATAGCACCTACTTTTCAGTGTTATTGCAAGGATAATAATAATAATAATCATTATTATTATAAAGTGCTTACCCAGTACCTGGCACATAGTAAATTATATATATATATATGTTAGTTGTTGTTATTATTACAGAGAAATATCTTGATATTCACTGGGCAAAAGACATCAGGCATAAAAAGATCAAACAAAAGACTGAAGTTGAGCTATTCTTAATTATATTACTCATGTTAAGATATTTATTGATATCCTGAAGCTGAATGGGAAATTGTTCAAAGTAAGAAACATCTATGCACTGCTCAGTGTATATTTTCAAAGATGTCATTATACCAACTAATTGTCTTCTCCAAGTTTTATAAGATAAAAAGCTTTCAAAAAATAAAGACCTAGAAAAGGTGATCAAAATAATGTGAAAATAGAGTGAAGTGCACATTGTGACAAAAATTGTGTGAAGAATGTTTTCAGTGAGCCTATAGATCCCAAACTTATGTTCTAATACTTTTTTCAGCTACAAAAATTGGTTATTGTGTCTAACCATGAAATATTTTGTAGAATATAAAACATAAAAGACTTTCAAGGTAATGACTTGTCTAGGACTGTTTCTATATGAACTATATTGAAAACAATGAAAACTATGAGAAAATATTGGAAAGCAGTATGACTTGGTGGATTTGGAGTTAGGAAAACCTGGATTTGAATCTTACCTGTATTAGATACTAGTTGTATAACCAAGGACAAATCAGTTGACCTCTCTTGGCCTCCGTTTTCTTATCTGTAAAATGGGAATAATAATAAATGCAGTAACTATCTCAGAGATTGATTGTAAGAATCAAATGAGATAATTTTATACTTTACATATTTTAAAGTGTTATCAGGTATAAATACGCATTACCATCATTATTGACATCATTATTGAATGTGATGTAATGGACACATGGACAGGAAAGGATGGATGGGCTCTTTTTTTTCTCTAGAAAATATCTCAGGGGCAGCTAGGTGGTGCAGTGGATGGAGCACCAGCCCTGAAGTCAGGAGGACCTGAGTTCAAATCTGGTCTTAAATACTTAACACTTCCTAGCTGTGTGTCCCTGGATAAGTCATTTAACCCCAATTGCCACAGGGTGGGGGAGAAAATATCTGGCTGAAATTCTTAGAGTATTGTGAGTACTTAATAAATAATAATTGATTGATTGATTTTTCTTTCAGTTTACCAAATCAATAAGTTGACCTTCAGAACTAGAAAAGGAGAGCCTTGATCTAGTTGGCCAAGTTTTCCTCTAACAATAAATGATCCGTCTATAATATGGTTATGAAGTACTCAGGAAGTTCTTAACTCTACACAAGGTTTCATGGTAGGATTAAAAATTTCCGCTCCTTTCAACTCAAAGACAAGAAAATATTATCTATTTGGTTTTAATATTGTCCACCAAATTATCCTCAGATGCCTCACTGTGGCATGGAAGTGACCCTGGGTTCTCTAAGAGAATGCCTATAAGGTAGATTTGCCTCTTTCCCTTGGCATATATTGCAGTGTAGCATCTGAGATCTGGATTTGACTTCCATCTGTGTGACCCTGGACAAACTACTTCTCTCTGAGTTTCAATATTCTTATCCATAAAATGAGGACTAGATGACTTCTAAGGTTCCTTCAATCTTAACAAGCTAGAAAGCACTATTGCTAGATTATCTACCTATTACCTGACAAAAAGTCAAGTTCACAAAAACCTGGCACCAGATTGATTGCAGCATAATTAATTCAGAAACTTTGAGGGCTCTCAAGGACAGTAGGAATGTGTGGTCTGAGACAGCATGGAATGATGAAAAGAGCACTGGCTTCAGAATCAGATGACCCTGGGGACCTTATGCTTCTGGGTATACAAGTTACTTCAACTTCTGGTGCCTTAGTTTCATCATCTGAAAATAAGGGAGTTGTACTAAGCAACTCCTAATATTATAAAATTTCACTAATACATTCATAAATCTTGGAAAGACCAAAGAAAATTTCCTTTCCAACCCCCATCTGCTTCATGGCTCACTTCCCACTTCACTGGATATGGAATCTCATCCCTACAGGAACTCCTTTCACCAGCACATAATGCAATAAATCCATGCTTTCCTATCCGAAGAGATTCTTGTTTATTTACTGTTAGAGTTTTTGCAACAAAGGAACTCTCCAGTGTGCTGATGGCCTTGCTCAGACTGTTTTGATTTCATGGGTACTGATAGAACAGTGTCCCTATCCTTCTGTCAAATTTTGTGCTTAATGCAGGTCCTGCCTATCTCCCTTTCCTGATATCAATCTCTTATACCAGTCTTTGTACATATGTCATTATTGGGGAAAGCACTATGGGGAAAGCTACTTATATCTACCACATAACTCTCTTTTACCATTTGGATCACTTGTAGGTGATATAGTTTTGATAGCACTGGGTTTACAAAATTCCAGGATTCACAGCTATACAACTTCAGAGAAAGAATATTTGCATTCAAAAAAAAAACATCTTTGCACTAAGGAATATTCAAGATCATTTGCAAGACAGCCTATTTTCTTTCTCTTATTCAAATTGAGTCTAATTCATTGTCCAAGTACAATACCTGTCCTAGATATAGGATCCAATGTACTGATTGAATAGACTAATTTTCTAATTGCACTTCAGAGTGACCTTGTGGCATAATTATTCTTCAAATGTGAGCCCAAGAAATAAAGAGGAATGAAAAGTATCAATAATACAGACCTCTCTGGTTGTCTCTTTCTAGTCATTTTCAAGTCCTGCAGTTATGCTTACATTCCCTCCCCACCCTTTTCCACCTTAAGCTCCAAGAGCAGTAATTAAATCAATATTACCATTCCTGGAAAGGCATATCAATCAGTTGCTTTATGGCACTTTTAATCTTCCATGTGACTTCTCAAACTGACTCACCCCACTTTAGCAATCCATACCTTATTGTCTCATTTCCCCCCACTACAGTGAAAGCTCCTTGAAAGCAAGGACTGTTTTACTGATTGTCTAGTGCTTAGCACAGTTCCTGACACATAATAAACACTTGTTAAATATTTTTCATTCATTTATCATTCAATGAAGATAGTTCTCTTTATACCACTGAAAATGAAATAATTTTTATTTTGGTAAGAGATGGGTCCAATTTACTGAACTCATCAAAACACAAAATAAACAATTGTATGATCTTAGTCAATCTTTGAAGTCAGAACAATGGGTAAGGGAGATGAATATTGATTTGATTATTGCATATAATTTGTCAAACAAAGGGTCAAGCAATCATATTGGCTTCATGGAGAGTATGATTTCAATGCAGAGCAGGGAGGAGGATGGAAGATTATATGGTATTGCTTACTAATAAAATATAATGGACCCATTGTTTTGATGAAGCAATGGAACATGAGAAACATTAGCAGCTCTGAGTTTTAAATTTAAGGTTCCATTTCAAATGGAGATAAAATAAAATTCCATTTAATCATGTAATTGATTTAATATTACAATTAGTGTCCCTTAGTTCACTACAGTTTGGTTTCCACAAACACAAAGGAGAGAGAATTTAAGTACTTGTTTAGATGATATGGGTCCAAACATAGTTTGTTTTTAATTATTTTGATAAAATCTGAGTCTGGGTCTCAATAATCAATTTGTTTAATTTCTTGACTTTGGTCTAGAATAGTTAAACTCTACTTCCTTCTTGTTCGAAGAATAATTGTTAGCATCTAATTAGCACTATAAGGTTTATGCAAAACTTTGCATATGTTAACATACTTGATCCTCACAACAATCTTGTGAAGTAAGTGCTATTTTTATCTACATTTTTCAGACAAGGAAACAGAGGTCTGAGAGATTATGTGACTTGCCTAGGATCACATAGCTATAAATTATCTAAGGGAGGATTTAAAGCCTCCCTTCAAGGCTTTGTTCAGAAATGAGAACACATTAATTACTCTATAAGTATGTTTGTGAAACACCTATTAGGGATTGGTAAATATAAATAGAGTAGTAGGTGTGGAAGTGAGAAAAGCCTGAGTTCAAACTCTACTCCAGGTATTTACTAGTAATATGACCATTGACAAGTCACATAACCCCTATGCTTCAGTTTCCTCTTTTATGAAAATGAGAGGATTATACTCCAGGACCTCTAAGGTTCCTTCTAGTGTTAAACCTATCATCTTATGAACCCTCAGAATGCTAATTCACTTTAAATGAATGAAAATTTTGTAATATATCCATTCTTAAATTAGTCAGTGGAGCCTTGGAAGAATCATAAAATCATAAAAACCTCTTAAAGTTGAAAGAGACCTCTAAGATTATCTAGCCCAATGCATGTTCAAAGAGCAGTCCCTCTATCACTTACCTAACAAGTATATAGCCTCTGCTTGAAGACATTCTACAAAAAAGAATCAACTCCTTCCTTAAGCAATCTGTTCTACTTTAGGGATTTCCTAATTGTTGAAAAAGATTTTTATATTGAGCCTGAATCTATCTTCCTGCAATTTTTAGCCATTGTCTCTAGATCTTCCCTAGAAGAATAAAACAAATCCTTCTTCCATGAGACAGCCCTTCACATTCTTTGTGATAGTTTTCATGTCTCCCCTAAATCTGCAAGCTAACTACCCCATTTTCTTCAATGGATCTTTGCATGACATGGTGCCTCATTCTTTCACTATACTGATAAGCATGCCCTTTAGATGTGTTCCAGTTTTTCAATGTCATTCCTATGGCATTGAACATTTGGGAAAATCCAATCCTAACATGTGGGATCCAGAATTGAACACAATAGCCCAGATGTGAGTGAACCAGGCAGAAGCCAGAAAAATTATTGCTTGCCTTCTCTATAGTATCAAACAAATGTGCACAAATAGGTCAGAGATTATATATTTTTTGTAATTTCCTATAAATAATTGGCTCTGAGACACAAGATTTTTCCTCCTAAAGCTGTTTTATCCCACATTATTTTAAATCACAAACTCATAAAAATGATTTACCTTCAAAAAGAAAATTAATGATGGATTTAAAGGTTTCATTTTGTTGAGATAAAAAATGTACCTCTTCTTCAGTCTCAATTCCACTTATTTGTTACATTGCTCAGATTTCCCTTTTCTTTTTTTATAAGGTGAGAACATTTTCTAGTGATTAGAGATAAACATGAGTATCTAGAGCTGACTCCCAGCTGTTCTATTTGACTTTCATTCTGACCTTGAACATATTAGTTAGGGAGCTATGAATCAAATTGTCTTTTTTTGCATCTGTAAAATAAAAAGACTGGATTGGAGAATCTCAAAGGACCTTTTTAGATTTAAGTCCTATGATCTATTATACTAAATTCCTAATTTTTCCAGCACAGCCCAAGAAGGTAATATTCAATAACATATGACCTGGTTAGGCTATTTCCCTTTAAATATGTCTTTCATTTTTTTAAATTACTTCAGTCCCAAGTGAAAACACACTCCCCTAATTCTTGCTTTCATGTCATCCCCCAAGAATAATAAAGATGCCAGTAAGCCCAATAATGTTTTCTAGAAGCTCTGTGAATATCAGCATCTCTGCTCCCACCCCCATTTTATGATTTAGGAGTTTTGATTATCATTTACATGGTAGAGATTTACAAAAATCGCTGTATACAAAAGCCCTCTCTTCAGCTGTTTTATAAGATAACTGGCTGAGTCATGTCCCATGCTCCATTTTGAGAGACCTTCTTTACTTCCTGGAATATATCAAGACAGGAAGGATAAAATTGGATTGGTCAGGTGAAATAAACCTTTCCATACTACACATGGCAGTGATTAGTATGAACCAGAATAGGAACCAAGACTTGGATGAGCTAATCAGGGAAGATCTGCAACAAGACAGGAGGGGGAGGCTGATACATGGATGCCAGCCATCAACACTTAGTCAATCCAGGGCCTGTGGAGAAGAATAAGAGAAATGTTAAAAAGTGACAGGAACCCAGCCATCCTGGTCATCTGTTGACAAGGACAGGGTTATTACTGGAACTCCTTCTAATGTCTCTGTTCCCAGGGATGTTAAGTGACCCTAAATGATAAACTGTATACTTCCCCAGTAACACAACAGTTTCCAAAGGCAGGCAGCTTGCTTATTATTTAACCTTAATTTTAGTGTCCTTCATGCCTTTCCCTTACTCCTACTAATGACACACTGAATAATTACTCTTTCTCAGCTGTTTAGATCTTTCAAAGATCTGTGGACTGATCACACCCTTGCTAATTATACATCACTTAGCTAAGTGATCCATGCTTCTCTCTTTTAAACTTTTTGCATCTTGAGCTTTTTCTCTTCCTCTGAGTTTCTTTGGCCTCCCTCTAACACTATCTCTCTATAAGATGGGGAGGGGGAAATTCTGGACCTGAGTTCATGGACTCTTGAAGGGTAGAGCTGTGAATGTTTTTTATTATATTTTGATAAATTTTCACTGCATTGGTTTTCTTTTAATTCTATGTATTTTATTATAATATTTAAAACATTATCCTGAGAAAGGGTCCATAAGTTTCACCAGACTGTCATAGAGGTCTATAAAACAAAAAAGGCTAGAATCCCTGTTCTAAATTAACAAGGGTAGCACACAATAAAACATTATCTTTCCAATGCAGTTTTAAAGTATTTCCTCTTTTATTTACCCCCAATTACATATTAAAACGATTTTTTGATATTTGGGGTGTTTTGGAACACAAGGTTTTGCAAAGGTGAATGATGCAAACTATCTTTGCATGTATTTGGGGGGGAAGCTATTATCATAATTTTTAAAATAAAATGAAATAAAGAGCTCAAAAAATTGTTTAAGGTTTTGAGTTTAAAATTTTATCTTTCCTTTCACTTTCTCTTTCCCTGAGACAATAAGAAATTAAATACGTTATACATACACAATCACATAAAACATTTCCATATTAATAATTTTGTATAAGAAGATTCAAATAAAAGGAAAAGAATGAAAAAAAGAAAATGAAAAAACAGTATTCTGTAGTCTATTCAATCAATATTGGTTCTTTGGAAGCAGATAGTATGCTTTATCATTAGTGCTTTGGGATTATCTCATATTGTGTTGCTGAGAATAGTAAGTCATTCATAGTTCTTCATTGAACAGAAATGCTGTTACTGGTTCTGTTCATTTCACTTTGCATCAATTCATGTAAGTCTTTCCAGATTATTTTCTGAAATTGTCCTGCTTGTCATTTCTTATAGCACAATGATATTCCATTACAATCATATACCACAGTTTGTTTGGCCATTCCCCAATTGATGATCATCCCCTCAATTCCAATTCTTAGCTCCCACAAAAAGAGCTGCTTTAAAATTTTTGTACAGATTGGTCTTCCTTCCCTTCCCCCACTTTTTATGTATTGGAAATATAGATCTAGTAGTGGTATTGTCAGATCAAAGATTATGCTTAGTTTTATAGCCCTTGGGGTATAGTTCTCTGATACAATTTTAACAGAGGAAAAATACTGCCAGATTTCCTGGGTATTTTTTTCTGCTGAACTGTGGAATGCTATCACTCAGGCATCCAGTGCACTTCAATTCAACAACCATATTTGGTGCCTACTGTGTGTAGAACATTGTGTTAGGCCTCCAGAATGGGGGAAAGCTTAGAAAAGATAAAATCCCTGAACTCATTGAGCATATGGTCCAGTAAAAATGTATGACATATACATGAATTATAATAATACAAAAAATGAACTAGGAGCACATGAGAGGGCAAACTGTTATGTGGGGTCCTGTGGGCACTGGTTCAGTATAAACTGGAAAGATCAGAGAAGTCTTCATAGTAAAGATGGCATATGAAATAGATTTTAAAGTAAGGGTAGGGAGTCAGCCAGCAAAGAAGACAAAGGAAGACATTCCATGAAGAGGGAACAATAAAAGCAAAGACAATAACAACAGGAAATTAGAAGATTTTTTAAGGTTTTGTAGAGTCTCAAATTTTGGGCAAAGTAGTTTGAAATTGTCTTTTGAACAATAGGGAGCCACAAAAGATTTTGAGTAGAGTGACACACTCAATCAACAAGTATTGATTAAGCACTAACTATGTGCTAGGTGCTAATGATACAAATACAAAGAATTAAACAACCCTACTGGCAAATAATTTATATTGTAATGAGGGAGACTGCAAATATATATATATATATACAGAGTAGCTAAATATAAAGTCATTTGGAAAGGAGATAACCAGAAATTAGTCTATTAATAAAGAAAATAAGTTTGTCAGTTAAATGGAGTTAAAAGTGAGTGGAAGTGGGAAGACCTATTAGAATGCTATTGGAATTCTCTACGTTTGCGGTGGCAAGGGTGAAGGTCTATAATAGAATTGTGACAATTGAACAGCTAAGAAAGGGAACATCCAGATTGGCTAAAATGACAGGAAATGATCATGACAAATGTTGGTAGGGATGTGGGAAAACTGGGACACTAATACATTGTTGGTGGAACTGTGAAGGGATCCAACCATTCTGGAGAGCAATTTGGAACTATACTCAAAAGGTGATCAAACTGTGCATATCCTTTGACCCAGCAGTGTTTCTATTGGGCTTATATCCCTAAGAGATCTTAAAGGAAGGAAAGGGCCCCACATGTGCAAGAATGTTTGTGGCAGCCCTTTTTGTAGTGGCTAGAAACTGGAAACTGAATGGATGCCCATCTATTGGAGAATGCCTGAGCAAATTATGGTATATGAATTTATAGAATATTATTGTTCTATAAGAAACGACCAGCAGGATGATTTCAGAGAGGCCTGGAGAGACTTGCATGAACTGATACTGAGTGAAGTGAGCAGAACCAAGAGATCATTATATATGGCAACAATAATACTATATGATGATCAATTCTGATGGACATGGCTCTCTTCAACAATGAAATGTTTCAAACCAGTTCTAATTGTTCAGTGAAGAAAGCCATATACACCCAGAGAGAGGAATATGAAATGTGGACCACAACATAACATTTTTATGCTCCCTATTGATGTTTGCTTGCATTGTGTTTCCTTTCTCAGATTTTTTTTCTTATAGATATGATTTTTCTTGCTCAACAATGATAAGGGTGGAAATATGTATACATATATTCCATTTGTCAAGTATGTTAACATAATTAACATGCAGTGGATTTCCTGCCATCTAGGGGAAGGGTGGGGACTAGGGGGAAAAATTTGTAACAGAAAGCTTTGTAAGGGTCAATGTTGAAGAATTACCCATACATATGTTTTGCAAATAAAAAGCTTTAATAAAAAAAATAAAAATAAAATAAAAAAGAAAGGCAACAATCAGAAGTGTTTCAGAAGATAAATGATTGAATATGAGAATTGTTGGGAAGAGAAGTGATGGGAAATTAGGTGAATGATGATGCCACTGAAAAATATAATGAAATCAGAAGAAAGAGTAGGACTTAACAGGAAAAATAAAAAGCTGAGAAGTCAGATTGTAAGAACCTGAGTTAAGAGTAGGAAGTGAGAAAGTGAAGCCACAGGCCATAGACTTTTCAAGAAATTTGCCCATGAAAGGAAAAAGATAATGAATTGATAATTCAAGAAGGTGACTTGGAGAAAGCATTTTTAGGATTAAGGGAGTCCCCTGTCTATTTGTAGGCATATAGGAAAAAATCCAGTGAAATTGAAAAAAAATAAAAGAGAAACAGAAAATTTCTAGGAAAAGAAAAATAAAAAGAAGGAAGGAAGGAAGGAAAGAAGGAAGGAAGGAAGGAAGGAAGGAAGGAAGGAAGGAAGGAAG
>JAJPUD010000321.1:263174-282712 GCA_023553655.1 Myrmecobius fasciatus
GGAAGGAAGGAAGGAAGGAAGGAAGGAAGGAAGGAAGGAAGGAAGGAGGGAGGGAAAGGAAGGAAGGAAGGAGAAAATAAGAATTTACTATTAGGAGGTTGAGAATGGTGGAAGGACAGAATGGTGGAATTGTAAGGTAAGATAAAGGATCACTGAAATGACAAACCATTCAAGGCTACATGGAGAGCCTTGAGAAATGAGCACCACCACCCCCTCCTAGATAAGAAGAGGTCAAGGGAAAAAATAGCTCCTACACTGCACATATACAAACTTCCAAGATTCCTATGCTACTCTTACCCATGTGCATATCAGAACATCAAAATTCTCATAAATCCATGCCCTTATATCTTATGTTCAATGATCCCAAGTCCTTGAGGAAGGTAAGGCTTCTAGATTCTACAATATACAGGGGTGGGACAGAGGGAAAGGAAGCCCCAATAAAATAGCCTGCCTACTTTGGGAAAGCAAATTATGTTGTACTTTATGAACATTAACAGTTATCTTAGATGGGTATCTTTGATGTGGAAGGGACCTTCAAGACCATGTAGTGCTCTTTTTATAGAAGGGGAAACTGAGGTCTAATGAAGTTAGGTAACTTTCTTCAAGATCAAACAGGTAGTGACAAAAAGAGAATTTGGACCTATGCCTTATAATTTCAAAGACAGCTTTTTTTTCCCACTCAATCACACATTATGACATTGTGACCTACCTACTTTGTCAATATGCTTTTTCTCCAAGTCTCTTGCTGCTTTTCTAACAGATTTTACAATTTGAATATTTTACTGATTATTTTTCCCTCTCCTATTGTTAGTTCCTGCCTGATGATTCCTAAGCACTCCAAGCTCTTTGGTATCATATCTTTGATCTTATTAATCCTTGGTGACATCTCTGAATTTAGTGCCTCCTCTATCTACCAGCTTGTCAATCTTCTTTTTCAGCTCTTTTTCTTAAAGTGCTAAGTAAGCCCAGACTTAAGGCCAACCTTTACAACAGCCTCATTAAACTCAGCTAAAAACCCATTTATCATTTTAATTCCCTAGAACCAAGTGCCTGCCCCCTCACTTCTCGACCCAGCATGCTTCTTCCTGATGAGAAAATCATCACTGCCTTAGCCCAGGCCCCTCTGCCTGCCCCCTCAGGGCTTTTCTATAGTTCCTATTGTGAGAGCAGAAACCTATTAATTTGCTACTCATGGACACAGCTTTAAATGTCTCTCCTCCAAATAATAATGGGGAAGAAAATGACACATTGAATTTACATGCCTGTGGATCCTTTTCCTCTTGAAAACTCAAAGCAACTTACAAATTTTAAACCTTTCTTTCTATATTATCTCTGGCCCCTTCCTTCATAACCTCCTTTTCCCCAAAAAGACATCAATGATAAAAAGAGAAACTAGCAGAGAAAGAAAATTCTAGAAACATCCAAAAAAAAGCTTTTATTTAAGGCTCTGTTACCACCTTCATTTCTTCAGTTTCTTGAAAGCAGGAATGATTTCATTTTTATCTTTGGCTTTGTAACCCCAGTGCTAGCACAGTGCTGGGTATGTAGTAGATGCTTAACAAAAGTTCATTTTTTGCTGATTAGTCTGAATAATGTATGATTCAGGGATTATGAATTTCTAAGGGGAGAAAGTTTGTTTCATTTAGCTTTCTGTTCAGAGATACTTGGGTAGAGTTCACATCAGTTTACTACTGTAGTGCTCTAGGAGGGATTCTTTCTAACATGGCAGAAACAGAACACTAAGGGCCAGAGTATTCAAACCCAGTATCTATTTTTACTGCAGAAATAAACATTGAACCCAGCTTCCCTTGGCCTTCCAAGACATGCTCAATTATGGGACCTGTGGACTTGAAAGAAGGAGGACAGGGAATTCAGGTCATTGAACTGGGTCTGAGGGCCTCTCAAAGGACAGAGTTGAAACTGAGAAAGTGGTCAGGCAACCCTTCTATCCTCCAAGAGTCATCTCCCTTCTAGATGTCTGTGACCCAGATCATTCATCTGAGGGTAGCTCCACACCAGCTACAGACAGCTGTACAGTGTTTGCTACTCTACATTGGCCCAATCCCACATACAATTTACTAGACAACTTTGTAAGGGATCATGGTCCCTTTGGATTATCCATACAATAGTATCCTAGATTGCTTATGAGAAATGTTATCTTTGGTTCTTTGCATTGGGATGCTGCATCTGTTGATGAAGGGGGGAAAGATATTTTTTCTGGTGGTACACAATTACAGAGAGTACAACTGGCAAAAATAGGATGTTCTTCAGCCATACTTTATCCCCCCTCTCTTTGTTCATCCAGGAGAAGGGATCCTTAAGTATTTATGAAGCATGTTTCTTGGGAAAGCCTGGTTTTCAATGATTCTATGTCAGTGAGAAGAGAGAATAAGAATAGTTCCTGGAATGTAGTTGCTGTTCCTGTATAAGAGGTGCCATCTGTGCTAGCATGAGGCGAACAATGACCTTGCAGCCTTGATTTGACAGGCTTCCCCTGTGTTCCCATGTAGCTTGTCAGATGGCAGGGAGAAGCCCACTGAGTATATGTCATGCAACCCCAGAAAACCAGGAAGAAAGAATATCCATGGTGCTAAGAGGCCTTTGGGCTTTGGGAAGATAGGATGCCCAGTTGAATATTTACTTTGGCAAAAGCCCAGTAAGCACTTTTCTATTTTTGTGGACAGGGATTACTATTCCTTTCCCAAAGAGCTTATCTTAACATTACAAAGCCTTTCTATGGGCATTATTTCATTTGATCCTGACAATAGACCTCTGATATAGCTAGAAAAATTATCCCCTTGTTACAAATGAGGAAACAAGCTAGGGGAATGTGGCATGCCCAAGGACACAGCAAGCAAAGAAAAGAAAAAGCTCTCATACCCAAAAGGTTCTAAGTTTTGTGTTTCTTCTAAGATATTTGATAATTTAAGGCTTTTTTCCCCACTTTCTGACCCTTCCAGTCAGAAAGTCAGAGAACTTTCTGTGAGAGAGAGAAAGAGGCAAAACAGACCTGATTTAAATTCTAGCCCTCTTTCCTTCAAGCCCCTATTCTCAATATACTTACACAAATATAAAGAGACAGAGACAGAGACAGAGACAGAGACAGGGAGAGAGACAGAGAAAGAAAGACTGCCTGATTTCTCCCTTTCCCTCTGTTCCTTAGTTTCTAGCTGAATAGATTTGCAGGGAAGAACAAAGTCATGCTACTGTACCAAATAAAGCAAACTTCTAGTTTTTAGCTTTCCAAAAAAACAAGGAAGTTTCAATTGTCAGCCAGTTGGTCATTTGTGCAGTTTTGTTAAAGCAAAATGGCTGAGTGGAGAGGGAATACTGAGAGAGCAAATTAGGCATTAGCTTTCTCTGTGGTTAGCTCATTGGATCTTACCTTCATTAGGGTTTTTGCTGTCAAACTATGGAAATAGCTCCAATTGCTTTATCACTTACTCATAATTCCTATTTTTTGAGAAGTTTGGAGGTTCATGAGAGGAAATGATTGGGAACATCTTGTTGGTCACCTGAGCAAGTAAAGTTTTGTTAATTCCTCTTCTAGAATCCAATCCTGCTCTCCACTCACATGGCCACTACCTTAACCTGTACTTCATAGCTTCTTCAGTAGTCTTGATCTTGACTCTCCCTCTTGACTCTCCCTCTCCAATTCACCCTCTACACAATTTGCCAAATGAATATTCTTATAGCTCAGGTAAGATCATTTCAATCCTTATTCAAAAAGTTCTGGTGACTCCTTTCTGCTTCTAGGATCAAGTACAAACTGCCTTGTTAAGTTATTAAAGACCTTAACAATCTAGTTCGAACCTTTCTTTCCCAACTTACAGGAGAGGGTTGGATATCTTAACTCTTTCAACTCTAGGGGTGCTATCCTAAACTATCTTCCTTCTTCCTCCTCCCTGATTAATAAGTATCTCACTTGGCCCACTGTTCAGGAAAGCCTAGCAATTTCTCACTTTACTCTCCATTCACCTCTCAACTACTTTTCCACTATAGGCATAACCTCCACTCTCCCCTCCCATTCTCTTCCAACTCTGTAACTATAATCAAATTAATACTTCCACTGTTCCTGAAACAGTGATGTGTCAATCAATTTTCCAAGAAGCTCTCTTTAACATTTTGTGAATTTCCAAAATCCCCCAACCTGGACACCTCTCTCCATTATGTGTTGCCTCTCTTTCCTAATTTTAGCCTCTCTGAGGGCAGGAATGATCTTTGCTTTTATATTTTTGTCCTGGGTGTTTGATACAGAATAAATGCTTATATTTTTCTTTTCCAGCCTTCTTTCCTTCCCTTTTTCCTTCCTTCCTTTTTTTTCATTATTGAGGCAGCTTGGTGATGCATTGACTGGAAAGCTAATCCTGAAGTCCAGAAGACATGACTTCAAATACAGACTCAGATGCTTACTAGCTGTGCAACAATGAGCAAATCATTTAAATTCTGTTTGCTTCTTTCCTCACTTGTAAAATGGGGATAGCAACACCTACCTTACAAGGCTCTTGTGAGGATCAAATGAAATATTTGTAAAATACTTAGCACAGTACCTGGCATATAGCAGTCATTATAGAAATGCTTACTCCTTTCCCTCTCATTGAACAGCACCAAATGGTCTGCTTACTATTTCCTATAACTGATATACTATTTCCTTTCTTCTTGCCTTTGCACAAGACTATAGCCTATACTCTATGCTTAGAACACAATCCCTCCTATTCTGCAGAATTCCCAGCTTTCTCCAAAATTCAGTTCAAGTTCTTCTTGATGTGTAACTTAAATCTTATTTTTTTATTTATTTGGATTATTATTAGTTTGTCCTGGTCTGAGAGTGATGATGATGATGATGATGATGATGATGATGATGATGATAAGGGGGATTTATATCCCACCCCTTTCAGTCCTTGCAATGTTCCAGAAACCACACTGTTGGATATGGGGAACAGGTCCCCAATATGGGTATTCAAGATTGAATGCCTTTCTTTTCCTTCCTTTTGCCCTTCTTTACCTCTGTCAGACTTCTTAACCCATGAGAAGGGAAAGGAGGGAGGGCCTTAGCATAGGTAATATCAGCTTGCTGGAGCTAGACCTGATGATTGCCAGTGAGGCAAACCCAATTGACTCCAGTTTTGAGACACTAGTTTTCCATGAAGTGACAAGGATGAGTAGGGTCATTGCTTTGATCAGAAAATAAAGCAGCCAAATGAGACTGCCAGAGATGCACATGGCAGTGATCCAAATTGATACCAAATCTCAGGATAGGTGGTTTCTGTGAACACCACTGGATTGGTAAACTGAAGAGAAAGACTTCATTTCATTAAGCTTTCCTTAAACAGAATGCAAGCTCCCTGTAGATAGATAGTCATTTTTAAATTCACAATATAAGTTTTATACCTTATTTTATATTGCTGCCTTTTGCCTTAATTATGTAGTGATACTTTGTAATCTTAACCCCAAAAAACTTTTTGACATGGAGGAATGAATTGAGTACTGGTTATAAGAGTATTTTCTTTTAGTTTCTCTGGGCCTCAGTTTCCTCTTCCATCTGTAATGAGGGGATTAAAGCACATAATCTCTAAATTCTCTTCTAGCCCAAGAAATCTAAAATCCTACTCTGAGACAGAGCATTGTATTCATTATTAGAAAGCAGAGCTTATAGTTTTCCAAAATTGTCTTGTGCCAGTCCCAAGTCCTAAATGAGAAACTATACTTTACTATATGCTGTCATTAGCCTATTGAAAAAAACTCAAAGATATAAATAACCAAATCTCTGAGAAGGGTGAGAAATGATATCCAAGAGATCACATGGTCACATGGATAAGTTAAAAAGAATCCTGGATTTAAATTCAAAGGATTTGATTTTTAATACTGTCTCTGTTGCTTCCTGGTTGAGTAATCTTGGACAAACTACTGAATCTTGCTTAAGATCAGGTTCTTGATGTTCTTTTCTGGTTCTAATCTTAAATCCCATAAAAGAAAAAAATAGCTAAAGAATTTAGCTGCAAAATCTAAGGCAATATTTTCTACCCAATATGGAAAAAACATTCCTCCTCACCTCCCAATGAAAAAGAATTCATTGATGGGTCAAAATAATCTGGACTTTTTTCATTGTATCTAAGTCCTTTTGCAGCATCTCAACTGCTGCTGATAGGTTCTTAAGTTTTTCTTTCTTCATTAATTCCTCCTCACATTCTTGACAACATAGATTCCTTTTCCCTGAATTAGCATCCCATGAGTCAGAACCCCAGCTCAGAACCCCAGCTTCTAGTATGTCAGTTATTTATTCCCTTTCCATAGAAATTGAAACATTAGATGGAGCAACAGCTAAATATCTAGACTCAGAAAGATCAGAGTTCAAATCTAAGCTCAAACATTTAATATGTGGCCCTGGGCAAGTCAGTTAATATTTGTCCACCTTAGTTTCCTTAACTGTAAAATGGGAATGATAATAGCACCTACCTGTCATGGTTATTGTGAGAATCAAATGAAATACATAGCAAAATACCTGGAACAGAGTTACCTGGAACTTATATAATGCTTATTTCCTTCCTTATTTTTTCTCTCCCTCTCTCCTTCTCTCCCTTATGTCATGATCATAATAGTCAAAAATTATTTTCAAGCCTCATGCAACATTATTTACTCCCAGCATGCAACAAAAATTCCCTGTCTCTCAAGGGTGCCATGTCAAATTTTGGAAATTTGTGAGCATGCAATAGAATGGGAGGAGGAGATGAGGAAACCAGACACAAGGAACTAAAAAACTAACTTCTCATCTCAGTTATGTTTCTAACTTATTTGTGACTTCCAACAAGACAATGGTTCTCTTGGGGTCCCAAGTTCTTCCTTTCTAATTTCCTAGAACAATCTGTGGTCAATGGAGTCTGCTTAAGAGCCATTTCATGGAACACTCATGGTAATTCATGACCCTCCTTTGTCAAGTACAGATGTAGTAATTAAAAACTACATTAATAGGACCTGATTATCTTCCAAGCTGGCTTTGGAATCTTATATTCAAGGACCTGTATTAGAGTTAGGAGCATCACTCCTAATGAGTGACCAGGATGAAAAACATATGTCTTTCATTGTCAAGAATATCATTTCCTCAATATCATGCCTGAAGTAGGTACAAAATGACATTTTATCTTTAGTTAAAGGCACTTATTGAATGGAAACAGAAAATCTATGTAGGAACTGAACAAGAGGCAATTTTGTCCTTCTGAATTAGAATTAGGAGTCTATGTTCAACTTAATTCGATTCAAGAAATATTTATTAAGCCCCTGTTTTTTGTAAGACAGTGATAAACATTGAGAAAATAAGCATGAAATGAAACAAGTCTTACTCTCAAAGAACATTCAGTCTAATAATTGGCTTAAGATATGCAAACAAATAACCTAAATAGATATAGAATGTGATTAAGTTCATCAAAGAGAAAGGCAAAGTGTTATCAGAAGCTTGAAGAGGGAAATATCACTTTCAGCTTATTGACATCAAGGAAGTCTCCAAGAAGATGGTGATTTCTGAGTTGGGCATTTCCACAGAAAAAATAAATCACATATATATACATATATATACACAAATACATACATTATATGTACATGCATATGTATGTATATGTATATGTGCATATGTATATATAGAGAGGGATATATATGTATATGTATATATGCATACAGAGATACACACATGTGTGTGTGTGTGTATGTGTGTAGTGCAAATATATTCCAGGTCTATGTAAATGAAGGAAAGGAAGGATAAGATGCTGATAGTAATTAAGATCTTTAAGTAGTGCTTTAAGATTTTCAAAGTACTGTGCATATTTTATTTCATTTGATTCTAACAGTTCTGTGAGATAAGTGCTATTATTATCCCCATTTTAAAAATGAGAAAACTGAGTTTAAGTAGTAAATGGCTTGCTCAAGATCACACATTTAAGTGTCTGGATTCAAAACTGACTCTAAGTCCAGTAATCTACACCACTGAGCTGCCTACAGGGCTGTTGTTGTGTGATTTGATGAACTGTGGTATATGTGACAAAGAATAGAGCCAGATTTTGGATGGCCTTAAATGAGTTTAGATTTTATCATCTAAGAATAATAAACCACTGAAGGTATTTGAGATTAGAAGTAAAATAATTAGAAGATTCCTAGGAAAGAATTATAACAAACCCATTACAAGATGATAAAAACTTGAAGCATAGTGATTGCCCTTGAAATGTGCAAGTGTAAACCAATCCTAGAACTATTGAAGCAATGGAATCTGTAGGATTTGGCAATTGATGACATAAGGAGTATAATGCAGAAGGAAAAATTAGGAATGATTCTGAGGTTTTGGAGCCAGGTTAATGTATTACCATTAATAGAAACAGGGAAACTGGGAAGATTAACTTTAGAGGTGAAGTTGACATATTGAGCTTGAAATGACAACAGGACATTCTGGAAAAATTATTCACAGTAGACAAAATTGGAAATATGGGTTTAGAATTATAAAGAGAACTCATGCAAATTTAAGGGCAACCTTTTTATTCCCCTATAATTTATTCTCTCACTTACCACAATATATGCTTTAAGTTGCCTTTTCTCTTCTCAAGTCACCCACAATACCCTTCCTTAATTCTCCCTGCTGAAGCTACAGCCTCAGACTATACAGAGATCAAGACCATTATTTCAAGTTCTCTCTTTCCTCCCTTTATAATTTCCCAACTTTTCCTCTTCATCTCAACTCTTCTTCCTTCATCTCTTCCTCCTCAGCTATTCAGCATGAACTCCTGCCATTTATTTCTTTATTCTAGATTTTAACAAAGAGATGATTTTCTAATTCCATGGACAACCTTTCTACATGCATCCTTGTTTCTACCCCCATACATCTTCTCTAAATGTAGACTATCCCAATTATCATCTTCTCTGTGTGTGTGTCTCTGTGTCTCTCTCTATCTCTGTATCTGTCTGTCTGTCTCTCTGTAAACTTCTGCAATCTATCTTCCTACCTAATTACTCAACTGAAATTGTTCTCTCCAAAGTTATCAGTGATCTCTTAATTACCAAATCAGGTGGCTTTTTCTCAATTCTCATCCTTCTGAACTTCTCTGCTGAATTTGCTATTGTTGGCTAAGTTTTTGTGACATTGCCCTCTCTTAGCTCTATTCCTATTTGTTTCACCAGTCTCCTTCAGTCCCTTTTGTTGGATCATAATCCATACCATCACCACTAGATGGATGGATTCCTAACAGTTAACACAGTATCTAACATAAAACAAGTACTTAATAAATGTTTGATTGATTGGGTCCTAATCACATAGAAGTAATCATTGTAGCTATGAAAGTAATTAGATTACTGCAAGAAAGAGTGTAGAGACTAAAAAAAAATCCAAGGACAAAGTCTTGGATGATACCCATTACTCAAAGGCAGAAAGAAGAGAGAGAATTAGCAAATTTGACGTAGAAAGAGTGATCAGAGGGTTAGGAGTAGAACCATAAGAGCACAATGTTTTGGTAAGTTCAGATGACAAATTATCAAGAAGGCCCCAATACTATCAAAAAATGCAGACACTGTCAAGGAGAATTAAGGCTGATTAGATTAGTCTTTTGGGTTTAGTGATAAAGAGGTCATTAAGAGAAATTTCATTAAAGTGGTTGGGATAGAAGCCAGATTCAAAACATTGATTCATGAGTCAGTGGAAAGGTCTTACAGACAAAATATCTGTATCTCTATCTTACAGATAGAATATATAAATTATTTCTGTAAGAGAAATTCAAAGGGAAGAGAGAGATAAAATGGTATCCTGAAAGAAAAACAAGGTCAGAAAAGAGATGTTCATTTATTGAACATTGTTTAGGGAAGTTGATCTTGTCTCCAAGCCAGAGGAAGGGGCAATAAAGAGAGAAGGCTTGGGGTTATTTTACGGAAAAATGACTCTGAGCAATGTAATAGGAAGTAGATAAGAGAAGAGGAAAAATAATTTCTCTTTTGTCCAAACACATCCTCTTCCTAACTTCCCATCATCATCTTTACAGACATCCTATTTCACAATCTCACAGTTATTCTTAACTTTTCCTTTTGACTATGCATGTTTGTTACAAAGGTTTGGTATTTTTTTTTCTTCTTCAGTGTGTGGAGGGAGGAGGAAAAGCAGTTGGAAGAAAGAGAAAATAAATGTTTGTTAATCTTTTTTAAAGAAAAAAAAAGGAGGAAAGATTTTTAGTGGCTCCCAATTGTGTTTTTATGAGTTTCACAGTTGCCTCTAGGAGAAAATACAAACTTCTCTGGGTGGCATTTAAAACCCTTCATAAGCAGGCTCCAACTTATCTTTCCAGACAGATTTCAGATTATCTCTTTCACACATTGTATGTTCCAGCATAAGTAGCCTGTTTACTATTCCACATTCATGGCATTCCATTCCTCACTTCTGTCCCTGGTGCTTAGAATATTCAACCTTTCCCCTCTAGCCCTTGGAAAGACTCACTCCCTGCAAGACTCAGCTCAAGAGCTATCTCCTAAAAAAGGCCTTTCCTGCTCCCCCAAATGTTTAGTGCTATCCCAATTCCCTTGAAATTATATATGTTTATTTTTATAATTTGACTTGTCTCTAGTTTATCAAATTAGTAAAAATTTACTGATTTAGTTTTATCATGTTTATCAAAGTAGTTTATCATTTTTCCATCAATATTAAAGGATTTCTTTTTTTTACACTTAGAGTTTAATTTGTTAATTCTCTAGTTTTTAAACTGCATGTTTGGTTTATTACTTCTCTCTTTTTGTTCCTTGTTAATTTATATTTTCCAAAATATATTTCTTCTGGGGACTACTTTAGCTGCATTCCAGATTTGTGGCAAATTGTTTTATTATCTTTCTCTTTCACATTTTTTTAATACACTTATTAATCAGATCAGCAATATTGAGTGTCTTTTTAAGCTTCTGAATTTTGCTTGTCTTCCTCATAGTAATTATGATTTTCTTCACATTAGCATTTATAAAGAAAACATTCCTGCCTTTTTACATTTATTTGTATGATCTATTTTTAAGTACCATGTAAAACTAAGAACTATGTATTATTGTATTTAGTGTTTCTATTCAAAAGATACTATAAATCTTTCAAATCTCTTTTCCAACAGTTTGTTCAGATATACATTTTTCTTTTACAAAAAAAAACTTTTTGTGAAACTTACCTAGCTTTCAAAGAACATTAAATTTTTGCAATTATTGCATTATCTATGTATTTCTAAAATTATGTTATCTTTTCCTTTCTACTATTTGATACACATACATTTAATATAATTTTTTAATTTTTCTAATCCTTCCTTTAAACTGAAGGTAATTTCCTTTTTATTTCTCAACATCATAAGTTTTTATTTTTAACTTGTCTAATAGTCTTATTGAAATTCTTAACTTTGAGAAGGTTAGAATCATTTGATGCAAAGTAAATTTTGTAGTAGCTTCTCATCTTCACTGTGCATACTTGAATAGTTTGCAGATAATGATTTGAATTTTATTTTCTCAAAGCATTCTATGATTTTCTTTCATTTTCTCATGTTGTTTTGTCTATTCACATATAAAGTTATGTTTATGTTTTTTTCATTTATTTCTTGCATATTGATTTTTACCCTGTTCCTCTTTAAAGTCAATACTTTATTCCTGAAACTCATTTTCCTTACTCTACTTTTACGCTAATCTAGTACCATAGGCTTCTCTCACTACTTCAGTTTTCCTGCCCCATCCAAAGGTCCTCAACTTCACCTAAAGTATTAATCTTTTTTTTTCATTTATTTTCTGTCCCCTCTCACACTTTTAGTTCATCCATTTCACCTCCTGGAGAAGCATGTGGCCCACAATTTTAGAGTTTTAAGGGTGGAATTTTTTTCTGGCAGCAATCTGTAGACTTCATTATTCAGTATCCTACTCAAAGATGCTATGTGGATTTCTTGTATTATTTCTTGCAGCATGGTATTCAGGCTTATTTTTCTGGCATGTTTTTTTGAGAAACAAGATTTGTCTCAGCATATCCAGTCCATTTGTCTCATGAAGAATTTATATATTCTTTCCTAGCCACTTTCTTTAGTACTTAATCTGCTGCATTTTCTTCTACTTTTTTTTATTCTGAAAACACTAATCTGTTACTTTCTTTTTCAGAGACTCTAATTTTTTGAGGAAATTATTTATCCTATACTTGATGTTGTCTATGCCATTTTTGTCTTTGCTAATTCTGATGCAAGAACTGTAATAATTGGCTAACTACCCATCTTAATATTTTCTTTTAAAAGTTTGTTTCTTCTTTAAACGATTCTGAAATTTCTGGCCATGGTTCATGGACTCCAGAGAGTCCAAGGAATTTTTATTTTAATTGGGAATTTTTGGTTCATTTTCATTCAATGTACTATGGTATTCTGGAATATTTATGTACTCATACAGTTTTGTTGTTTATGGCTTGAGAGCTAGGCTTATGCCCATTTTTTTCCTTGAACTTTGTGTCTTTCAGTTTTGTTTTGTTTAATTTTTAATTGCTTCTCTCTGGCTCCCTTTATGTCCTTTGATCCCTTCTACACTTTTTAGCTTTGTGACTCTAGGCAAATCACTTAATATGTTTGTCTCAATTTTCTCAAAAATAAAATAAGGATAATAATAATACTTACCCCTGTGGCATTTAGAAAGTTTGAGAGAGAGAATTTCTGGTTAATCAGCCATTTTATTAATAATACCAGCATTTTAATAAGAGGTTAATGGCACTCTTAAATGTCAAAGACCCTCATTTAAGCCTTGAAGGCTTAAATGGCTTTGGAAAAGTGGGTGTTGCAGAGGATGGCAATCAATCCCCATTGGTCAGTAAGTAATGAGAACAATCTGAAGGAAAGTGAAATGTACTATATACAACAGCATCACCCATGAATGATTTAGTTCCTCTCAGCAATGTGATGATCCAAGACAACTCTGAAGGACTTATGTTCAAAAATGCTATCCATCCACAGAGAAATAATTGAAGGATCTGAATACAGATATAAGCATATTTTTTAATTTTATTTTTTGATTTTTTTTTATTTTTGGTCTATGGAAATATTTTCATGACTACACATATATAACTTAAATCAAATTGCTTGCCTTCTCAGTAGGGAAGGGAGTAGTGAGGAGAGGGAAAGAGAGAGAATTCGAAACTCAAAGTTTTTAAACAAATGTTAAAAATTGTTTTTATATGTAATTGGGGTAAAATACTAAATAATTTTAATTTTAAAAAATAAGTAATGAGAGAATGAATATTACAATGAAAGACTAGACCTATTCTAATGAACATTGATTATATGTCATTTACTTCTAAATTACCCCCAGCCTTGTCCAAAAAAGATCTGGAACTCTTAATTGAACACCAGATAGATAATTTTGATTATATTAAGTTAAAAAGTTTCTGTACAAACAAAACTAATGCAGACAAAATTAGGAGGGAAGCACCAAATTGGGAAATCATCTTTACATTTAATGGTTCTGATAAAGGCCTCATTTCTAAAATATATAGAGAATTGTCTCATATTTATAAGAATTCAAGCCACTCTTCAATAGATAAGTGGTCAAGGGATATGAACAGACAATTTTCAGATGATGAAATTAAAATCATCTCTAATTATATGAAAAGTTGCTCCAAATCACTATTGATCAGAGAAATGCAAATTAAGACAACTCTGAGGTACCACTACACACCTGTCAGATTGGCTAAGATGACAGGAAAAGATAATGACGAATGATGGAGGGGATGTAGGAAGGCTGGGACACTGATGCATTGTTGGTGGAACTATGAACGGATCCAACCATTCTGGAGAGCAATTTGGAGCTATGCTCAAAAAGTTATCAAACTATGCATACCCTTTGACCCAGAAGTGTTTCTATTGGGCTTATACCCCAAAGAGATCTTACAGGAGGGAAAGGAACCCACATGTGCAAGAATGTTTGTGGTAGCCCTTTTTGTAGTGGCTAGAAACTGGAAACTGAATGGATGCCCATCAATTAGAGAATGGCTGAACAAATTATGGTATATGAATATTATGGAATATTATTGTTCTGTAAGAAATGACCATCAGGACAATTTCAGAGAGGCCTGGAGAGACTTGCATGAACTGATGCTGAATGAAACGAGCAGAAGAACCAGGAGATCATTATACACAGCAACAACAATATTACATGATGATCAACTCTGATGGACATGGCTCTCTGCAACAAAGAATTGTCTCAAATCAGTTCCAATTGTTCAGTGAAGAAAGGCATATACAAGATATTTATACATGTATTGTATTTGTCATATAATTTATCCTATTTAGCATGTATTAGATTACCTGTCATCTAGGGGTGGGGGTGGGGGAGAGGAGGGGAAAAGCTTGGGAAAAAAACAGTTTTTGCAAAGGTCAATGTAGAAAAATCACTCATATGTTTTCTAAATCAAAAGCTTTTAATTAAAAAAAAAGTTTTAAGAAAGGCATATACACCCAGAGAGAGGGATATAAAATATGGACCACAACATAACATTTTCATGCTCTCTATTGATGTTTGCTTGCATTGTGTTTCCTTTCTCTGCTTTTCTTTTTTTTCTTGTAGATCGGATTTTTCTTGCACAACTTGTCAAGTATTTTAACATTATTAACATGTAGTGGACTTCCTGCCATCTAGGGGTGGGGAGGGGACTGGGGGTAAAATTTGTAATGGAAAGCTTTGTAAAGATCAATGCTGAGGAACTACCCATACATATGTTATACAAATAAAAAGTTTTAATTAAAAAATAAATAAATAAATTACCTCCAGCCTTGAGAAATCTAAACAGAAAAAAAATCTATATTCTCCCATCAAAATCTGAGTAGAAGACAGTGGTCTAGGAGTTTCACCTTAGATTAGAAGTCTGGTCTGGTTGAATGGAGTGGTAGTCTTCCATTAGTCCTGTCCTTGAGAAAGTTGGATAACGAAATAGGAAAGGGAAAAAAAAAACTTGATTTTTCCCAATTTTAAAAATTGGCTATTAAATCACCCATGGATATTGTGAAGATCTGATATGATAATAATTGCAAAGTGTTTAGCTTATTACTTGGCAGATCATAATAGTTTAATAAATCTTTGTGTCCTTCCTTTAATTTCCTATCTCTTCCCTCCTTTCCTTGTTCTTTCAGCTTCCACTACTACACAGATCTCTGAGGCTAGATTCTTCATATCAGATGGTTAGGGGTGGAGAGCAATGAGTTTCTAGTCCCATTTCCCTCTGACAAAGAAGCCCCAGAGATTCCCCTCTAGTCAACAAAGTAATTCTCTCTTCTTCCTTCTTGATCTTATTGCATTTCCTTTCTTTTATGTAATGGATCAGAATCAATGTCATCTTTGGTATGTGAGTGGTTTTTATTGAGTCACTGGTTTAAGAAAAATTCTAAAGGATTCCCCCACAGCTGTACTGTAAAGCATAAGACTAAAGATTGTTGGTATTGGCTGTGCCCAGTAAATGATGTGAGTTGGGTATGGACTTGATCAGTGTAAACTTTAAGTATTTAATTTGTCCAATTTTATTCATCAAGCCTTTATCTCATAGAGATATTTCTACCTTTTGACCTTGAGGATTCTGCTTTAAATATTCTAAATTTGTCGTGTACTTTCTTTTCTTTTTTCCTTAATATTTTTTCCGTCAATAAGGGGTATTTTATTTTTCCAATTACATGTAAAGAAATTTTTCAACATTCATTTTTATGATATTTTGAGTTCCACATGTTTTCTTTCTCCCTCCTTCATCTCCTCCCTTCCCAAGACAGCAAGTTATCTAATTAATATAGGTTATAGATGTACACATTTTAAACATATTACCATATTTGTCATGTTGTGAAAAAAATCAGGAAAAAAATGGAAAACCACAAGAAAATATTTGATTCACATTCAGTCTCCATAGTTCTCTCTCTGGGTGTGGATGGCATTTTCATTCCAAGCCTTATTAGAATTGTCTTGGATTGCACCAGCCCTGAAGTCAGTAGGACCTGAGTTCAAATCTGGCCTCAGACATTTAACACTTCCTAGCAGTGTGACTCTAAGCAAGTCACTTAACCCCAATTGACTCAGCAAAAAAAGCCCCAAAATTTGTC
This sequence comes from Myrmecobius fasciatus, assembly GCA_023553655.1. NCBI lineage: Eukaryota > Metazoa > Chordata > Mammalia > Dasyuromorphia > Myrmecobiidae > Myrmecobius > Myrmecobius fasciatus. The sequence continues at coordinate 279,251 of JAJPUD010000321.1, forward strand.
TTGGATTACTGTATTGCTGACAAGTCTATCACAATAGATCAACACATAATCTTGCATTACTGTGTACAATGTTCTCTTGGTTCTGCTCACTTCACTAGCATCAGTTCATGTAAGTCTTTCCAAGCTTTTCTGAAATCAGTCCATTCATCATTTCTTATAGAACAATAATGTGCTATTACATTTGTATCTCATAACTTATGATGCCATTCCCAATTGATGATCATTCACTCAATTTTCAGTTCCTTGCCATTATAAAAAGAGATGCTACAAACATTCTGCACATGCATAAAAGAGGGTTTTTCCCTCTTTTATGTTTTCTTTGGAATACAGACTCAGTAGTGACACTTCCAGATCAAAACATATGTACAGTTTGACAGTCCTTTGGGTGCAGTTCCAAATTGCTGTCCAGAATGATTGGATCATTTCACAACTCCACCAACAATGCATTAGTGTCCCAGTGTTTCCAAATCTCCTCCAACATTTATCATTATCTTTTCCTTTCAGCTTAGTCAATCTGATAGGTATGAGGTGATATTTCACAGTTGTTTTAATTTGCATTTCTCTAATCAATAATGCATTTAAAGCATTTTTTCATATAATGGCTTTGCTTTGACTATTTATCAATTGGAGAATGACTTCATTTTCTTCAACTACTCTGCAATCTTCTTAGTCATGTGGCATATGGCTTAGTGCTTTAGATTTCTTTTGTATATATTTTCTGTTCCCAGATCTGTGTACATAATGTCCTCTCTGCCACCCTTACATACACACACAGCAGAGTATAAATCCCTTTCTTGTCAGGAACTATTTATTTTCATCTTTCTATTTTTCAATTCTTTTGACAAAGCTTTTTATATACCTTTTTTAGCTAGACATGATTTCATTCGTCTATGAAATTCAGTAATGCTCCAGTGAAGATTTTCCTCTACAAATGTAGATAAGCACCTTCTATACACTTTTATAGTCTCAGAGAATTGTCGAGGACCTTGAGAGATTAAGTGAATTAATTACTCAGGGTGATACAGCCAGTTTGTGTCACTGGTGGCATTTGAATCCAGGTCTTTTTGATTCTCAGACTAGCTCTCTAACCACTACAATATGTCATCTTAGCTCTGTCATAAATGCAGCAAGTGTTTGATTAATGTTTTTAATTGAATTTGAAGTAATTTTCCTTTTACTTCAAAAGGATTGCCTCATAGCAGCAAGAGCCCAAATAAAATTACATATGCTACTGAATGTAGCAAGTGAATGAGACAACGACAGAGAAAGAGAAAAAAGAGAGAAAGACAGGAGACAGAGAGACAGAGACAGAAAGAGAGATATAGAGACACAGAGAGAGACAGACAGAGAGAGAGAGAGAAGAGAAAGAGAGAGAGAGAGAGAGAGAGAGAAAGAGAGAAAGAGAGAGAGAGAGAGAGAGAGAGAGAGAGAGAGAGAGAAAATTTATTGTGTTTAGAATGTGCAAGGCATTGTGCTAAAACCTGGACCTGTAAATATAACCAAATGATTCAATTTTAATTCCTAAAGGAAATATAGAATGTAATGAGGAACAGGAAGGGGAGATGTATATAGGTGGTACAGTGGGTAGAATGCCAAACCTAGAGTAGGAAGACTCAGCTTCTTTAGCTTAAATTTGACTTCAAACACTTACTGACTATATGACCCTGACCAAGTCACTTAACATTATTTGTCTCAGTTTCTCTTCTGCAAATGAGTTGGAGAAGAAAATGGCAAACCATTTCAGTATCTTCACCAAGCAAACCCCAAATGATATCACAAAGTCACAAAGAATCTGGCATAACAGAACAACAACAATAAACATGGCCCTGAGTGGTTGGAGTAGAGTGGACATAAAGGGCACTGGAGTTGAAGAAATTAAACAACTGTAACATTAGAATCTATGTGAGTAGATCAGATGCTGTACAGCACAATGCAACAGAGTACTGGGCTTAGAATCAGAACAAACCTGAGTTCAAATATGACCTCAGATACTTACTAAATATGTGATTCTAAGCAAGTTACTTATCATCTTTTTGCCTCAGTTTCTTCATCTGTAAAATGGGAGTAAGGACAGCACCTACATCCCAGTATCATTGTGAGGATCAAATGACATAATATTTAAAGATACTTAGCATAGAGTCTGGCACAAAGGGTGCACAATATGTTAGCTATTCATATTAGGAAGATAGAAGAATCATCATATATATTAAGGAAGTTAAACTTGATAGCAAGAAATGGGGTGGAAAAGACAGCTATGAATCAGGTGCTAAAGAACAAAGTGGTAAAGAATCTCAAAAATATATCATCTGAAGAGCTGCTGAAGGAATTGAATATGTTTATTCTGGAGAAGAGATCATTGCCTTCAACTCTTGTGGAAGACAAATTTAAGTTATTGTGCATAACTCCAAATAGTAAAAATAGAATCACTCATTAGAAATTACCAAGAAGGCAGATTTCAATATGAGAAAGAAGGTTCTAGCATCTAGAATCATCTGAACGTGGAAAATACTGCTTTGCTAAGGAATAATAAAATTACGCACTGGAAGTGTATAAGCAAGGACAGGACAACCTTATTGTGGAGTAGAGTCCTAGAGTGGGTAGAAGATTGAACTAATAATTTCTAACACTTATGTTAATTCAAAAGCTGGTTCCATAATTACATCAGAATTATTCTTACAAATATGGACTACAAAAAAATTATTCCTACAAATACAAATATTCCTACAAAAGTAGGCCAGGCCATTTAGATATTTGCATTATCATCATTGAATGCAAGATGTTTGTACTGGTTTCCTTTGCAATAACTCAATTTATTCTACAATAAGAATTAAGAAAGATCACAGAAGGGTACTGTTTCATGTTGCCATCTGTGAGTTTAATTGCCTGAGTCAGAGTTACAGAGAAGGAGAATAACTCCATTTCTGGTGCCTGGAATTATTAGTACTTGGATATTTCCTCCATCACCTTCTCTTGTCAAATAAGTCAGCACTGACATACCTTTCTGGTAAATGTGTAATGACATGGTGAGGACATTGCTCTGCTCATTGAGAATGTTACAGAAAACTAAGTGAGCCAATGCATCTTCTGCTAGGAGCTCAGCAATGAGAGTTCATCTATGTTTCAAGAAGCAGCAAGGGATTACAGACACAGACAAACATACGTACTGGCAGAGTGTCAGTCGCCATTCTCTCAATGGTGAGAAATTCTCAGAGGAGAATGACAAGTCCTATCTTAGCCACTTCAGGAACTCTGAAAAGCAATTTCTATAGAAGATTCACTTCCAAGACTAGAAAATCCTGACCAGAAACAAGCTGCCTTCGAAGTATTCAGAAGTAGATATTACTCTTTGAGCAATTTTTAGATCTCAGAAAGATCTCTTTTCCTTTCTTTCCTCTCCAATCCATCCCCCAACACACACACACACACACACACACACACACACACACACACACACACACACAC
>JAJPUD010000321.1:284758-302181 GCA_023553655.1 Myrmecobius fasciatus
AGGGGTGGGGAAGTTGGGGGGAAAAATTTGTAACGGAAAGCTATGTAAGGGTTATTGTTGAAGAATTACCCACACATATGTTATGCAAATAAAATAAAATTAAAAAAAAAATTGGACTGCTAGTTGGCCTCTGAGTTTAAGAGCCCATTTCTTATCTCCAGGCCTTTGCACAGTCTGTTCTCTATACCTAGAAAACACTTCTGAGTCTTTAGCTCTAATTTAGTTCCCTTTTACTCCCTTCACTTCCTTCAGAACCAATTTGAGTTTCCGTTTCTTAAAGGAAACTCTTTCTGATTCCCCAGTTGTTAGTGCTTTCTCTGTCTTGGAATTATCTTGTATTTAATTATCTGGATACATGTTGCAGCCACCTCCCTCCAGCAGAAAGTAAGCTCCTTGAGATCAGCAATTATTTCTTTTCTTCTCTTCTAATTTTCTTTGTTCTTCCCCTGTTCTCTGTCTCCTCTCTTCTACTTTTCCCTCTCTTTGCTTCTTCTTTAGTATTCTTGGTGGTAACACATAACTGTTTATATACCAAATTTTTATTAAGTGATTTTCTTATTAAGGGTTTGTTAAGTGCCTAATACAATGCCCTGAACATAGCATTTAATAAACACTTGTTAAATGAAGTGAGCTGAATCTATTTTCAACTATAATGATAGTGAAATTACTCTTTGGACTTTCCTATCTCAGATCTTGATTTCTTTGCAAGGAAATGGTAACATGTGGAATGAATTTGGGAAAACTAGTCCATACTAGTTCATCCATATAGGTGAAATTGTTCTAGGGGTGGTAGAATGTTAAAGTAATTCAGAAAATTCTCAGGTTATCTTAAAAGATGCAAGAATCCAAAATAATAGAAAGGGTCATAGTCTATATTTATACTGTTCCCAAAAATGTGACCCAGAAGACCATAATTATTGTCCTGTAAGCCTAGTTTTTCATCTTGCTTTGTAAAAATTGTTTATAAATACAGCAAAGAAATGTGGGAAAGGAACAGTGGGCTTTTGTGGGTGGTTTTCTATATCATACCACAATTCTAGAGGAACAAAACTGAGAGATATAGAGAATATAAAAAATATATATTTAAATATCCTTTATTGATTTTTAAATACATTTAAATATTGAATTTTTTCCTAAAGATCAAAATGCAATCTTGAAAGCTCTGCTCTAGCAAGGTATTTCCCATGTATGTTTAAACTATGACAGATGAAACTATAGATGATAGTCATTCAATTATATGTGTCAAATGTTGATGGTAAGAAAGGTGTAAATTAGCTGGATTTATATTCATTTTACTTGTAATTGTCATCATCCTACATAAGGACCAAATAAAAAAAAAGATTACTAATTCATGTCAACCCCTGGAACATTACATGGCTAATTTATTTTAGACTCTAGAACCAGAGAAGTTTTCTTCATCTATCAGGAGTTTTATGAGCTCAGGGGCTCTCTCCTAAAGCAGTGATTCTCAAAGTATGGTCCACAGAATCCCGGGGGGTCTCTAAAACCCTTTAAGAAGGTCTACAATTTCAAAATTAGTTTCTATTTCTAATATTGTAAATATATCTTTAAATATAACCCATATAAAGAAAAATTCAATAATTATTAATTAATCCTAAGTAAGTTTTAATAGTGTAATGTTACTGAAAACAAAGTTTTGAGAACTACTGCCACAGAGAATCCTTTAGCTGCAGCTACCTTCTGGATCTTTGGACAATTGTGGTGATGCTCCTTGCACTGAAATTTTTTACTCAGACTTTTCCTGACTTAACAAAGGATATTGCTTTGCCCTCCTGTTGTATCCCAAGTCGATAACAATCCAGATCAACCTCAGGTCTCATTTCAGATTTAGTAGACTCTATGGTACCATTTCTGGTCTTCTTTTTGTGCCTTTCCTTTTCCTCCTGACCAGCAGAGGTATTAAATTTAAAATAACCCACACTTCTGACAAATGAATAAAACAGTGGAAGGGAAACATCTTTCAAGTTACATTATATAGAAGCTTAACACTTTTGCACCTTTTCTTCAGGCAACATGGTTCCCCAGATAATCCCCATTTAAATCCTTTGCCAAATTCTTAAATCACAAGGTTTACTTGTATAGCAGATATTTCCACTTCATTTCATTTGCCTCAATACTGCTTTTTATTTTTACATCAACAGTTATTTCTAGAAATACTCCTACTCTTTATCCCTTACTCAAGATTGAACACTCTCTTACAACAACAACAACAAAAAAAACTAAGCAAAAACATCCAAATGTAGTGACTACATCTGACCATATATAACATTCTGCCCCAGTAGACCCCTACTTCTCTGCTTTGAGAAAGGTTTGTTTCATTATCTATCATCCAGGAATTTCTTGAGTTTTAATTTACTCAGAGTTTAGTTTCCTCATAAAAACAAAACAAAAACAAAAAAACAAAAACAAAAACAAGCAAAACCTTATCATTATGATGGAGGCAGCTAGATGGCACAGTAAATAGGACACAGGCCCTGAAATCAGGAGGATCTGAGTTCAAATATGGCTTTAAACACTTAACCCTTCATTATCTATAGGATGCTGGACAAGCCACTTTATCTCAATTGTCTTGTCCCTCCAAAAAAAGACATCATCATAAGCACATATGACCAGAAAAGCCAGTGGCCAATCACATAATGAAAATTAAGAGTCCACATGGAAGATTGGTAGCCAAAAGGTATCGAAAGGATCATAGAAAGATATGCAACATGTTAGATGTATTTATGAGAAACCATGAAACAAAGTACATAAGCTATGAAGATATAAAAAGATTATAGCAGGTTTTGTAATGTCTATAAGTGACTTTTATATGTTAACTTAAGGTTTGCTAAGTATTCTGCATATATTATCTCATTTCCAGCTCTGAATCTATGAGCCTATGATACTTACAGTAACCTTGTGAAATAAAAAGTAATGTTATTATCCCCATTTTACAAATGAGAAAATTGAGGCTGATGGAGACTAAAAGATATGTCCAGGGCTATACAGCTAGAATTGTGTGAGGAAGGGTTTGAATTTAAGTCTTCCTGTCTCCGATTCTGGCAGTTAAACTACTGTACCACCCAAATTCTATAGTGGAAGTAGCAATGAAATCAGGGAATTACCTAAGAATAGCTGCAGTTCTGGCAAGGGTATGTGGGGTAGATTGAGGAGGGAGAGAAGGGAATGAGGAAAGTCAAGTAAGAAATTTGTTGCAGTAATCCAACCACAGAGAGATAAGGACAATGACCTGGGAAAAGGGGAGAAAGAAGTAGAGTCTGAGAGATCATAAAAGGATAAATGAGAGAAATTGGGGACAAATTGGCAATAGAGAAGATAGAGAGTGATAAGGAAAAGATAATTCCTCTATATCTAGCTTGGCTGAATTATAGAACAGAAAAGTATGGACAGGGAGCTGGTTTTCCAGAAATAATGAAGTCAGTTTAGGATTTATTGACTTTGAGTTGGTGACAGGTCTTCCAAGTGGAGCGTCTTGTCAGTGTTTGGAAATATTTGACTGGCATGTAAAAGAAAGGTCAGAGATAGAGCCATGGATTTGGAAAGCATCCATATAGAGGTGACAGTTGAGTTGTTAAGTCTGTTAGTTGATAGCTTGACACCAGAATGAACCCATAGTGACTAAATGGAAAAACATCCAATGGCTTTCATGTTAAATCTCCTTGTTCCTATCTTTAGTACATTACTGCCAACATTCACGAGGACATAGATGCCATTTTTATACTTATAGAACTATTAAAAAAAAGAGTTTTAGAACTGAAATCAAATTTAGAGGACATCCAATCCAAATCCTTCTACAAGTAAAGAAACTGAAGTCCTCAGACGGTAAAAGACTTGCTCAAAGTTCTATAGCAAGTGTCTGTCTGATTGTATGGAATGAGTGTAGATCACAACATAGTATTTTCACTCTTTTTGTTGTTGTTCATTTGCATTTTGTTTTCTTTCTCATTTTTCCCCTTTTTTATCTGATTTTTCTTGTGCAGCATGATAATTGTGGAAATATGTATAGAAGAATTGCACATGTACAATAGATATTGGATTGCTTGCCGTCTGGGGGAGGGGGTGGGAGGAAGCCAAGGAGAAAACAATTTGGAACATGAGGTTTTGCAGGAGTGAATTTGAAAACTATGCATATGTTTTAAAAATAAAAAGGATTTTTAAAATAAAAGATATATCCCTAGGAATAAAAAAAGCAAGTGTCTGTCTGAGATAGGATTCTGACTCTAAGTTTCTCATTCTATTATTCCATATTACCTCTGATATAAAGATAAGTATTGATCTTTTTGTCATTCAGTTTTCTTTATGATCATTTTCTATTAGTATTCGTTAAGAAAAGTCCTCCCACCTTAGAAGAGAGGATGATCTCTTCCTTTATTTGTCCCTATCTTCCTTTATTTGTCCCTACTTTCAACAAACATTTGGTAGAAATTTAAATCCGTAAAATGTATAATAGATCATCTAATCCAACCCCCTGCTTAATGCCTATTGAATGTGTATTGTGTAGGAAGCCAGGGGATACAAAGGAAGGAGAAAACCTCCTCCCTGAGCTTACTGAGTTTACTCATAGACCTGGGAAGAAAACATAAATACACAAGAAATAGGAGAGATTATAAGCAAATGAGATAAAAATCATTGAATCTAGATCCACAGGAGACCTTAGAAACCATTTACTTTAATTCCTTCATTTTAAAAATAAGGAAGCTAGAGCTAAGAGCAGAGAAATGACTTGATCCATCTCAAACAGATGGCAAGTTAGTATAGTCATGTTTTGAACTCAGGCTCTGTGATGCCAAAGCCAGTGTTCTCTCCACTATAATATTAATGACAAAGCCTTTTGTTCTTGTTGTCCAGTCTCTTAAGTCATGTGACTCTTCATGACACCATTTGGATTTATTTTTTTTTTTTTTGGCCAAGATACTAGTTTACCATTTCCTTTTCTAACTCATTTTACAGATAAAAAAATTGAGGCAAACACTGTTAAGTGACTTGCCCAGAGTCATACAGCTACTACATGTCTGAGGCTAAACAAGTCCTAGGAAAATGAAAAACAAGGCAATTACCAAGCAGAAAGGTGTTCAAAAATGGAAAGGGGCTATCTTGGGAGGTAGTTGATTGATTCTCATTGAAAATATCGAAGCATGGACTGGAGAACTTATGCATCTAGAAAATGCTATTAAGAAATTCTTGTTTTGGTACAGGTTCATCCAAATAGCCTCTGGGGTCCTTTCTCATTCTAAGATTCTGTGATTCTGCAAAATGACTTAGTCCTTTCCAGCTCCAGGAAAACCAGTCATATTTATCATTTTAAGTTAATTCTCTTTATGGACAGCTAGAGTTTATGGTCTCCTTCCCTGATGGAATCTGGCACCTGATGGGCTCTGCTTTTTTTGTCCCCTGCAGGTTATTCACACCAGACTTTAGAAATGAATCTCTGAATTACCTTATTTTTCATTTCAATCTAAGATGGTAGCAAGTCTCTTTGACAGATAACTAAAAATTCCATTTTTCCTCCTTTCCTTGCCATGAAAACATAGCAAGCAATTTATCTCTTTCCCAGCACCACATTTGGGACAAAGATTTGCTTCCTAGTCATAAGAAAACAGCAACAATTTCAAGGGCCATGCTCCATTGCAGTGTACCCTTTTTTAACTTCTTTTTTTTCCTCTGAGCTGGATTATAGTCTTACTATAATACTCAACAGTTGAAAAAGCTGAGGCTAAAGTCTCTAGACAAAATTGGAACAGCTACATTATTAGAAAAAGAAAAAATTAATGCCTACATACTGCTAGATATTTTTCCATATTTTTCCTGTATTTTCTGTATTTCTTAAAGGTAGGTACATTAGATTAGCTCATGTCTTTAGCCCTTAGAGGGAATACAGGGATGAGGACTTCATCCACAGGCCTGACTTTCATGTATTCTGTACTAGCTATTGTCTCTACAATGTGTGACTTGAAGAAGACTAAGACAAACTATTTGTTCCAAATATCCTCCCACCTGTCCCAATTCTTACCTTCTACCATCAGAGATGTACACTTTTGGACTAAGGATCTGGCTGGTCCTAATTTATCCTCTCCCAAAAAGCAAATACCCCTGAGAAAAGTGAACTACAGCTGGCATCAGTCTTTAACACTGAAGTCTAGACTAATTTATCAGATTTTTTTCCTTGAGGAAATGTTGAGGCAGTAGGGTGGCATATAGGATAGAATGTTAGGCCTAGAGGTAGAAAAACTTGAGTTCAAATCCAGACACAGGTACATACTAGCTATATAACCACGGACAAGTCCCTTAATTTTTACCTGCCTCAATTTCACAAAATGAAAAATGGGAATAATAATAATACTTTATTCCTAGGATTGTTGTGAAGATTGAATGAAATAATACTTGTAAAATATTTAGCTCAATACCTAGCACATAATAAGTGCAATATAAATGCTTATTCTTCTCTTCCCTCTCTGACAATTGCCTGGAATGTGGAAATTGGAAGGATAAAAGAGAAGACTAGGAGAATGGGGCACTATTGTGTATAAGGTATAAGCATATAAGGGTATAAGGGAGGGAGACAAGGGTTCTAGGAACCCTGGGAACATTGGGGAAGGTCTTGGACTTCATTGACTCTGGAAAAAAGAGTGAAGTTGATGACTGCACAACTCTGTCTTACTTAAATTCATAAAATAAGTCAAGACACCACATATTATCCACCATTTGCTATTAACATCATGATGTCATTAGTCCTCTTGAAAATGAAGGATTACCACCAATAACATCTGTCCCAGAAAAGAAAGAGAAATACAGAAAAAGTAAAGTGGAGAGTGCCAAAAACAAGCTTTTCTTCAAATTTGCACAGGGATAGCTCTGTGTTCTATATTCATAATAATGTCTTAGCTTTGCTTTTCTGGGAGAAATTCTGCATCATAAGACAATCAGGTGATGATTCAGCTATACTCTAAGCATTTCATCATTTCTTGCTATTGCAGTCAGTCTTTGTTTGCTAAGAACAACAGTAAAAGCAAAAAACACAGAATTCAGCTTATTAGTTTCACATGTCAACATGAAACCTTCCGGCAAATATTACTCTTTTCACAAGCATGAGCACCAAACCAAAGTAAGAAAATCAAATCAGTACTTCATATAACTTCCTCCAAAATTCTAACATGGAAACTACAAATGACCTCAACACATTTCTTGTAGACACCACTGTACCTCCTATTTCTTTCCTGTCTCAAAAATCCCTCCTCTTTTGAGCACCTCTGATGCAAAAAGTAGGTTATAGCTGGGTAAGAAGGAATACATTTTTAAAAGATTTAAACAAAACTGGAATAGAAGACTTTAGGGTCCCTTTTTATCCTATGTTGAATTATTCTAAAAGCCTAAAGGATAAATAATGTTATTTTTGCTTGAAAATTATTTTGCTTAGTGAATAGAACCAAGAGAACATTGCACACAGCAACAAGATTATGTGATGATCAACTGTGATGGAAGTAGCTCTTTTCAACAATGAGGTGATTCAGGGCAATTTCTATATGCTTGTGATGGGGAGGGCCATTTTCATCCAAAGAGAGGACCACAGGGACTGAATGTGGAACACAATGTAGTATTTTCATCTTTTGTTGTTGTTTGCTTGCTTGCTTGTTTTTTTTTCCTTTCTCATTTATTCCCCTTTGATCTGATTTTTCTTGAGCAGCATGATAAATATGTAAGTATGTTTAGAAGAATTGCATGTTTAACCTATATTGGATTATTCTCTGTCTAGGGGAGGAGGAAGAGAGAGAAAAATTTGTAATACAAGATTTTACAAAGGTGATTGTTGAAAACTATCTTTGCATATATTTGAAAAAAATAAAAAGCTATTATAAAAAAGAAAGAAAATCACTGTATAAGTACAGTGAATAAAAGACTGGTGTCAGAGTTGGAAAAATCTAGTTCCTAGTATTGCTTCTGACATACACTGATTATATGACTGGATAAATCATTAAACCTCCCAGTATCCCCAGGAAACTTTCTAAAACAATGTTACAGAATAGTTGCTACTCTGCATTACTACAGGAAGTTTCTTCAGCTGGGAACTATCCATATGGATGAAATCACAGGTCTAGACTCTTCACTCCCAAAGAAATTGGAGAATTTCATCTCTGAGTCTACTGAGTCTTCTCTCTGAGGCTACATCTGACTCATAGGCACTTGATTGGGGTCAGCCACCAAAAGTTATGAGTTCTGCTCTTTCTCCTCTTTTGAAGATCTTTGAAGAAGCAGCCTAAGATAATTTGCATAAATCTGTCTAACCAACTTGAAAGGAGACAGAATATTCAAAGACAAATGAAAATTGGTAGAGATAGTTTCTTAAATCCCAAAAGTATCAGTGGGAAATAATGATACCAGGAATGAGGACCAATACCAGAAAGAGAAGGAGGTCATAGACTCACAGTGAGTTTATCTCAAGTGAAAAATATATATACTTAAAGAGAAAGAAATATATTCCTGCAGTCATTTGAAGAGATCATTTGTGTGAAAACTGAGATATAAACATAAATGGACTGGAAACTTTTAGTACCTTGGAGGTACAAAAGACCTAAAATACTATCATTTGAAGGTCTGTTGTGATTAAACCACTATCTATCTGCTGGAGAACTGATCTCCAAAGAGGAAGTCAACTAGAACCATCTGTTGGAGGAGAGACAAACTGTGTGAAATAACAGTTAAGCTAAAAAGAGCAACAGTAAGATAAGGACCCAAAACACATGCTAAGAACAAAACAATGAAATACAATAGGATATACAACTTCAAGAGACCTACTACTAAAGATTATCATGGGACAATGTTCCAAGATGAAGGAACCCTCTCTGGTTTCCCCCACCCCCTAGAGCTTTTATCTTTGTTAGGACAAGAGTAGTGTAAGTCCCTGATGGATAGGATATTAGTCTAATTTGTATTCTTTAATTTGTAGATAACTTTAGGCTATCATCAGCCTATGAACTCAATTTTTTAAATAACATAGACCTGTACATACAACTTTTGCCTTTACAGAATACCCTCTAAAATTACCTAACCTTTGGCCTTGGAAATAGTTCTGTTCTCTGTCCTATAAAACCCCCGAGAATCCAGATTTTGCTACCTTAAAAATAAGCTTAGACATTTTAGTCCCTGGATGACTTTTCAGAACAGTGTCTGAGAAGAGTAGAGAAATTATTCAAAACCATTTTAAAAGACACATGGGGAGTGTGAGAGAGACAGAGACAGGGCAACAGAGAGACACACAGAGAGAAAAGTGTGCATACTGCTACATTATCACAGAAGCATGAAGTCAAAAAGGAAATCATAAAATCACTTCATCCATTCCTCTGACCAAACCTCACTAAATCATCTCAAACAGATGAGAACCTTAGGAGAAAAAGATACCACCTACTATTTGGCTGATAATACTGTATCCTGCTTCATTCTTAATTTTAACTCCTGAATTCAGAGTTGTTGTGGTTTCTAAGAAAGAAAAACAAACTACCAAAAATTTTCTACATTTTCTGGGGGATAGTAAATTTCATATAGTTTGGAACTGCCATTGTCCCAGATGAGGCAATATTCTATCCTCAACCCCATTCCTATTCCCATCCCTACATACATCTAGTCAGACTTAAAAGTATTAGGCAAGAAGCGTAGCCATATGGAAAGGCCCTTCAAACTAAAATTGATATGCAAAACAAGGAAGATAATACAGAAATCTATGTCATTTTAGATGGCAACTAATCTGGAAATACTTTGGACAAATTTTAGCCTTTTTACAAAATAACTTCAGACTCATATAGAACAGTCCCAGAAGAAAAACATTTCATTCTCTAACACAGTTGAATTAAAGTCTAATTTCAGAGTTAGTAAAAGGGTTAAAGATCAATTTCTACCATCTCTGAAGAAACAGCAAGCTTCAGAGCCTGCATATTCGAATTTTGATTTTTTCTATGGAATTTAGGTCACATATCTCATGTTGATATGATTTGGATATATTAGATAGGAAATAAAATTAAGGTGGAACCAATACACAAAAGAGAAGGCTAAGAGGGAAGAAACCATTAAATCCCAACATATGCCTTCATGAATGATTAATGTCCCAGCAGTAAAATGTTCGGTCCTGTCACTGAGTCATACAATGCAATAATTCTGACAAATATTGTTTGAGGTCCCCTGTAAGATAACTTGTACTGAGCTTAGTAAATAAAGAAAGCAACATTATCTAAAGCAATTCTTAAGCTTTCAAAATGCATTTCTTTAGAACAGATTTAATATGCTGAGTCACAAGTGATATCTTTGAGTTTAAAACTCTTCCAATTTGTTAAAAATAGTGTTCCTTTCCAGCTCTGAGCTTATGATTCTGTATTCTACAATACTATAATTATGACTTCATCTTTTTTTCTTTGCTCTCTCTGAAAGGACTTCCAATTAGTTTATAAATATGGAGGACACTTTGATAACCCTGGAGCTGAGGATCAGTGCTAAAACAAATTCAAAGCAGCTAGAAACCTTTACTTCTGAGTTAAACAACACAAACTACTCCTTAGGCAAATGACATGAAATGTGTTCAGCCTTAAAGAGAGAAGGGGAGGTCTAATTACAGAATACCCTGAGCTAAGAAGAAGTGGGAATAGTAGAAGATAAAGAAGCTTACTAGCATCCCACAATCTGGTTAGCTTCCCATTTTACCTAATTTTTCTTGGTAGACTAGATACAAGCACTGTGGTTCCTATTTGTTGAAAAACTGAAAATGTTTTCAGCAGTTTCTAAATCTGGCACCTGGGGTAACCATTCTAATTAACGATTTTGCATCCACCTTATAAGCTACCACATTGTTTGTTTTTTTATTTTTTTAATTGAATTCATTAGTTTAAAATCAATAATAATAAATCAAACTACACAGATTATTTTAGAGAGCTAGAAAAAAATAACAAAATTAATTTGGAAAGACAAAAGGTCAAGGATATTAAAGGAACTTATAGGAGAAAATGCAAAAGATACCCTCATCATACCAGCTCTCAAAGTATACTATAAATCAGCAATCATCAAAACTATCTGGTATTGACTAAGAAATGCAGTAGTAGATCAGTAGTATAGTTTAGGTACACATGACACAGTTGTAAAACCAAAGACCCTAGCTTCTGGGACAAGAATTGCTGGGGAAACTGGAAAACAATATGGCAAAAACTAGGTATAGCCCAATATCTTACATCATATACTAAGATAAATCAAAGTGGATATATGATTTGTTCATAAAAAATGACACCATAAGCAAATTAAGAAAGCAAGGAACAGTTTACTGGTTATATCTAAGGAGAAGGGAAGAATTTATGACAAACAAGAGTGAGAGCATTACAAGATGTAAAATGGATAATTTTGGTTATATTTTGAAAAATCAATTTTGATCCTATTTTAAAAATATAATATTTAAAATATAAAATATATATTTTTAAAAAATCAATAGCCAACATTTATACAGAGGTATTACCATCCCAATTTACCAAGAATCAACAGACTTTCAGAAGTTCTATAACTTGTGTCTAGTAAGTTTTGGCAATTGGAGTTTGCAGACTGAATTTCAGAGTCAGATCTGACCAAAGCATTGATACATAATATGTTTGGAAAAGGTAATTAGATTCACCAAGCATTTAACACTGTGATGTGACCTGGAGAACATCATTTAACCAACCACAAATCAGCATAACAGAATATATAAAGAACTGGCTTTGGAGTCAAAAAGATATGAATTCAGGTCTTGCTTCTAATGTACAAGTGCAACCACAGGAAAGTCATTTAGCCTAAACCTCTCAGGACCCTGAGGGAGTTCTCAAAGATGATCAAATACAAATAAAATTGTCCATTTGAATATTAAGTGAAAGATATTTTTATGCCACCATTTTCTTCCACTGATGAAATCACAATCTTTTTTTGTTTTGTTTTTAATCCGCATAAAAATTGTTATACCATGGCTATATGAGTGGCTATGAGTCGAGGGAGAAAATGAGAAGTAATAATCCACCTCTAAGGTAAAAAATAGTCCCACCATTTTTGGTTTGTTTTGTTTGAAACCAACGATAGCATGTTTCAGATATTACCTAACACTTTAGAACGAGCAATAAGCTGGTCTCCTTCTCTAGGCAATTAAACAGCAGATGTTGTGCTGTTCAAGGTCTCTCCCTTCCACTGCTTGTTGGTCCACATGCAGGCTTTGTGAAGGATTTGGCTAACATATTATTAATGTAATCTCAGTTTGTAAGAGGCTTAGGAGACAGGATGGGGATAGCAGTTTACAATATGGGGAGGCCTCAGTTAATTGCAAACTGGAACTTACCTATTCTCCATCCAAAGGCTAAATGTCTTATTTTTAAAAGTGTTCAGAAAAATAAATAGTAAAACAACATGAAGCTGATCCTTCCCTTAAAGGAAGAAACTGCTGGATTTTTGCATGGATCCCATTTTAAAACAATTTCTCGTTTTTCTTCTGCTTCTTAGCTCTCTCTAGACATGCTTGCTAGCTTCCAGCATAGTTGCTGAAGTATTTGAATGTTGGCAGCAACCATCAAACATCAAATATGTTCTCCAGAGTATTCCATTAGGAAATATTTAAACTGTGGCTTCCATGTAAAAGAGGATAAATTGCCCACAAGAAAACCTCTCATTTTCTTGTTATGATCTGAAAAACAAGGCAGATCCTTCTTCTCACTGTTGACACTTTTTAATTTCTTCCCTGTACAGAAGCTCTGGGGAAAAAACACCAATATAGCAGAGTGGCTCCCACTCCTCTCATCAACACTCTGGTCCATCTGTATTTATTGAGGCTTAAAGCATGCTAAAATCCATCCTAGAGGATTGGGGAGGAAAAAGATGTGAACAAGTAAAAGAACCAGTTCTTACCTTTATAGATACTGCAATCTAACCAGGGAAACCACAAATGTACTTGAAGAAAAACTATTTACAAAGTAACATCCTTGAATTTTACTAATAAGTAGATGTTGATATAATGTAAACCATATAATACAGATATTTTAATCTTGGCACACTGATTATATTCCAGATGTTCATTCAGAAGACACTTGTGTGGAATTCAGAAGACATTTTTCTATGGAAACAATGTTATACATAATGTTTAGGTTCCAAGACTAGCCCACAAAAGCCTATTTTACCCATAATACAGTCAAAGGCATATTAGAGTCACAGAGGGGGCGGAGCCAAGATGGTGAACTGCAGACAGCGTTCACTGTGAGCTCCTGAGACCTTCCCTCAGACCCAGACAAATTGAGCCTCCGAACTGGTTTTGGAGTGAGGGCTCCACCAAACACTTGGACTACAACGCACTTCTATCAAAAATCTACTTTGAAAAAACTCCGGAGGTTAGTCTCAGGGGAATCGGCCGTGGCCACGATCAGACGCCAGTGAGCAGGAGCCGGGGCGGGAATTGGACAGAGGCTGGTTTTAGGCACCCAGGAAGCCCCTGGGAGACACCTGGGCCACTTTGCTCTGCTTGCAGGCAGGTGCTTTGGCAGATCTGCCTTTGGTAAAGGGTGAATTGAGAGCAGCTGAAAAGTGGTCCTAGTGCAGATCTAGCCCAACCAGCCTCAGACCGGAAGTCAACTAGGCAAACTGCCCCAGGGCAAATACAAACTGCTGAAGTATTCCCTGCTGGTGACTGATACCTCAGCTCAAAACCATGAGTAAGAAGCAGAAGAGAGCTCTCACCATAGACAACTTCTACGAAGAAAAAGTAGAGCAGTCCCCCAGATCCTGAGATTCTGAAAACAATCCCAGATGAAGCCACAAAGGTGGACTTAAGCTGGTCTCCCTTTCAGAAGACTTACCTGGAAGATTGCATAAGGAATCTCAAAAGAGAGCTAGAAGAAGAATGGGGAAATAAATTGAGATCAGGGCAACAGAGATATCAAAAACTGGAAAACAGGACTGGTGAATTGGAAAAAGAAAACAATTCACTGAAAAACAAAATTCGTGAATTGGAAAAAATCACCAATTCACTGGAAAATAAAAATGGTGAATTGGAAAAGACAACAATTCACTGAAAAATGAAATTGGCAAAATGGAAAAAGAATGCATTGAAACAAGAAATTCAATTGGCCAGCTACAAAAGGAGCTAAAAAAAGATAACTGAAGGAAATAATACTTTAAAAACTAAAATTGAACAAATAGAAGTAAAAGACTCAATAAGACTTCAAGAATCAGTCAAATAAAAACAAAAAATGAAAAAATAGAAGGAAATATGAAATATCTCCTAGGAAAAACAACTGACTTGGAAAACAGATCCAGGAGAGACAATCTAAGGATTATCGGACTCCCTGAAAGCCACAATGAAAAAAAGAACCTTGATGCTATCTTCCAGGAAATCATGAAAGAGAATTGCCCTGGTATTTTAGAATCAGAAGGCAAAAATGGCATTGAAAGAATTCACCAATCACCTCCTGAAAGAGACCCCAAAATTAAAATCCCAAGGAATATCATGGCCAAATTTCAGTACTATCATACCAAGGAAAGGATATTGCAAGCAGCTAGAAAGAAAAGTTCAAATACCGAGGAACTGTAATTAGAATTACACAAGATCTGTCAGCTTCCACATTAAAGGATCAAAGGTTCTGGAATTAGATATTCCAAAAGGCAAAAGAATTTGGACTACAGTCAAGAATAAGTTATCCAACTAGAATGAGCATCATCTTCCAGGGAAGAAGATGGTCATTCAATTATACAGGAGAATTTCACCTATTTCTAATGAAAAGACCAGATCTGAACAAAAAATTTGACCTCCAAATACAGAACTCAAGAGAAGCATAAAAAGGTAAAAAGGAAAGAACTCTTGAGAACTATATTTCTACTATAGGTATCCTTAAAGAATGGGGGTATAATTTGATTTTTCTTTGGTAATAATGGAAAAGAAATTAGAGGTGGAAGGGATACCATACTGAAAAGGGGGGGGGGAAGGAGGCAAAATAAAGTAAAAATAAAAGAGGTAAAATAAGGCAAAATCTCATAAAGAGACATAGAAGATCTAATATAATTGAGGGAAAGAAGGGAGGGCAATGAGTATTGTGTAAACCTTACTCTCATTAGATTGGACTCTAAGAGAGTATATCAGACACATTTGGCTTCAAAGAAAGCACTGACCCTCCTTGTGGGAAGGTGGGAGGGAAAGGAGGAAAGGAAAGGGATAAACTAATAGAAGGATTAGGGGAAAAGCATAAAGGGGAGGGAGAAATTCTAAAGGGGGGAGGACTATTGGTGGGAGGTGGTCATCATAAATAAAGTACTGGGGAGGGGGAAAGAGAAAGAGGGGAAAGGGAAGAGAAAATCATAACTCTGGGTAAATAAGATAGCAGAGAATACAGATATAGTTATTTTAACTCTGTGAATGGGATGCACTCTCCCATAAAACGGAAGCGGGTAGCAGACTGGATTAAAAGCCAGAATCCTACAATATGTTGTTTACAAGAAATACATCTAAAACATAGAGGTATATGCAGAGTGAAGGTAAAGGGCTGGAGCAGAATCTTCTATGCTTCAGGTGAACAAAGAAAGGCAGGGGTAGCAATCCTTATCTTGGATCAAGTAAAAACAAAAATAGATCTAATTAAAAGAGATAAGGAAGGAAACTACATTTTACTAAAGGGTACCATAGACAATGAAGCGGTATCAATACTAAACATATATGCACCAAGTGGTATACCATCCAAATTCCTAGAGGAGAAACTAACAGAGATGCAAGGAGAAATAGACAGTAATACTATACTAGTGGGGGATCTCAACCTTGCTCTCTCAGAATTACATAAATCAAATCACAAAATAAATAAGAAAGAAGTTAGGCTAGAAAAGGCTAGAAAAGTTAGGTATGATAGATCTCTGGAGGAAATTGAATGGTGATAGAAGGGAGTATATTTTTTTCTCAGGGGTTCATGGAACTTATACGAAAATTGATCATGTTATTAGGGCATAAAAACCTCAAAATCAAATGCAGAAAAGCAGAAATAGTAAATGCATCCTTCTCAGATCATGATGCAGTAAAACTCACATGCAATATAAGGCCAGGAGAAAATAGACCAAAAGTTAATTGGAAATTAAATCATCTAATCCTGAAGAAGGAATGGGTGAAAGAGCAAATTATAGACACAATCAAAAATTTCATCCAGGAGAATGACAACAATGAGACAACATACCAAAATTTGTGGGACACAGCTAAAGCGGTTATAAGGGGTAATTTTATATCTCTAGGTGCTTACTTGCATAAAACAGAAAGAGAAGATCAATGAACTGGGCTTACAATTAAAAAAGCTAGAAAAAAAAAACAAATTAAAAACCCTCAATTAAATACCAAATTGGAAATTCTGAAAATTAAAGGGAGATCAATAAAATTGAAAATAAGAAAACTATTGAATTAATAAATAAAACTAAGAGTTGGTTTTATGAAAAAACCAACCAAATAGATAAGCCTTTAGTTAATTTGATAAGAAAAATGAAAGAGGAAAATCAACTTGTTAGTCTCAAAAATGATAAGGGAGAACTTTCCTCCAATGAAGAGGAAATTAGAGTAATAATTAGGAGTTTCTTTACCCAACTTTATGCCAATAAATTTGACAATGTAAATGAAATGGACAAATATCTACAAAAATATAGATTGCCTAGGTTAACAGAAGAGGAAATAAATTATTTAAATAACCCTATTTTGGAAAAAAAAGAAATAGAACAAGCTATTAATCAATTCCCTAAGAAAAAATCTCCAGGGCCAGATGGATTTACATGTGAATTTTACCAAGCATTCAAAGAACAATTAATCCCAATACTATGTAAACTATTTGAAAAAATAGGGAAAGAAGGTGTACTACCAAATTCCTTCTATGACACAGATATGGTGCTGATAGCTAAACCAGGTAGGGAGAAAATTGAGAAAGAGAACTATAGATCCATTTCCCTTATGAATATTGATGCAGCAACAATATTACAGAAAGTTATCCCAAGGATAATACACCATGACCAAGTAGGATTTATACCAGGAATGCAGGGCTGGTTCAATATTAGGAAAACTATTAGCATAATCAGTTATATTAATAACCAAACTAACAAAAACCATATGATTATCTCAATAGATGCAGAAAAAGCCTTTGATAAAATCCAACACCCATTCCTATTAAAAACACTGGAGAGTATAGGAATAAATGGGCTTTTCCTTAAAATGATTAGTAGTATCTACTTAAAACCTTCAACAAGCATCATATGTAATAGAGTCAAACTAGAACCATTCCCAGTAAGATCAGGAGTGAAACAAGGCTGCCCACTGTCACAATTGTTATTTAATATTGTCTTAGAAATGTTAGCTTTGGCAGTAAGAGAAGAAAAGGAGATTAAAGCAATTAGAGTAGGTAATGAGGAAACCAAAT
>JAJPUD010000321.1:312181-350788 GCA_023553655.1 Myrmecobius fasciatus
CCCAATTAGGATTTCCTTGGCAAAAATACCTACAATAGTTTGCCATTTTCTTCTCCAGTTCATTTTACAGATGAGGAAACTGAGGCAAACAGGGTAGTGACTTGCTGCGGATCATTTGACTAGCGAGTATCTGAAGACAGATTTTGAAATCAGGAAGATGAATTCCTGACTCCAAATCTGGTGCTCTGCACTACCTAACTACCTTTGTAATAAGAAATAAGATCATGGATTTGAGGGAGTTGAAGAACTTAAAGTCTTCTATATCTATTTTAGGCATTCCTTTACTGAGTGTTCCGTCTCCACACACATATGTCTGTCTACACTAAGGTGAAGGGGAGAGAGTTAGTCCTGCAAAGGTGATGTGTCTCTTCTTCTTTCATTCTGACAGTGACAAAAACAATGTAGAGTAGTTGTTAAAAGAATTGTTCTCCATTCAAGTACATCTTACAATGATTGTGTGTATTAGAAAAGGAGACTGTTCCCTTTAAAATTGAGAAGAAGATTTGGAAGAATCTGGAAGAATTATACAGGTTACTAAAAAAAAAGTCAATTCTAAGCAATCTAAGAGAGCTTAATTTAAATTAGAAAATCTTAGAAACTGGCTGGGGAAAATTGTCTGATTGGAAATGACAGTCATTGGGAAAGTCAAGAGGGAACCATAGTAAATGTACACTCATGCTTGTTTTCTTTTCTATTTCTGAACAGGTTGGAAGATCACACTATCTCAGAGTTAGAAGGAAACCCCAGAAGCCATCTAGTCCATGCATATGCAATCAAGTATCCCCTCTACAATAACTCTGGAAAATGATCCTCCATCCAGATGATGCAAGAATTGTTAGTGCAAGGTGGCCTAAGGCTTTTTCCATTACCAACCGAAAACAGTCATAAATTTGCTAACCAGCAGTAGCAGAAATGTTATGGGGTGCCTTTAATTCTAAATACAGGGAAGCTACCAGCCAGCCTACCCAAAAGTGAGAGAACAATAAATAAAGGTTTCTCTTAAAACAGAGAAAAGAAAAGAAAAGCAAATTAAAAGGTCAGTGTTAATGAGAATGTTAGTGAGGTGTTAATTGTACCTAGATGATTTAATTTCTTTAACATGTAGTCATTGTTACTCCACTGATGTGTATGAAATTGTCAGATCTAAGATTGTCCAGTCTTGGATTCTGTAACACGTCTTGCCTTTGCCTGGTAATATGGAGGAGAACGAGGCTTGGAAACAAATAAGTACAGAAAGTACATGATGCCCTCTTGACTCAATATAACCATTCTCTGGTTTTATTTTCTTGCAATAATTTTTTTTCCATTAAAGAAACATCTTATTCCAAATGGATTATTTATATTAATATTGCCATTATAGTTCAACCACTGACACCTACAGGTTGCATGTTCTTAGACAAATCACTTAACTCAGTGTTATTTTGGCAACTTTCTAAGACAATAAATTGCAAAGAAGGTGTTGATTTTTTGCATTGGTAAGAGTTGTATCATCCAGGAATTCCCTCTATTAGAGAAGTCAAAGATCTGATCCTTATCCCTATTTTATCAAACAGATGAATAATTGTTATGCTTTGTTATTATTAGGGAGTTTTTTTTTTCAAATTGAAAACACAAGTGGTTGGAATATCTATAGGAAACATGTAGGTTCAGAATTAAATCCTTTAGTACCGTTCCCACAGTAAATGAAAACATATCAGGAAGATACTTTAATACTCTTTCTATCCCCATCCCCCACACCCCTGGAAGTATACACCAGAAAGACATAACAGTATTTTTTCCAATCAACAAAAACCTTTTATATTCAGTTGGAGGACTATACATGCTTTGTCCTTTACTAACAAAATACATTAATTGATCTCCATGTATCACTGGGCAGGTAAAATGACACAGTGGATAGAGTACCAGGCCTGGAGTCAGGAAGATGTGAGTTCAAATCTGGTTTGTACTAACTAGCTGTATGACTCTGAGCAAGTCACTTGATCCCACTTGCTTCAATTTCCTTATCTATAAAATGAACTGGAGAAGGAAATGGTGAACCATACTTTTGCCAAGAAAACCTTAAATAGGGTCACAAAGCATAGGACACAACTCAACAACAACATTAAGAGAATAATGTCACACACAGAACCACTAAGTGGCAGAAAAAACATTGGAGAAGTCAGTGTGGTATCCATAGGCCAAAAATAATAAAGGTCAGTGATTAAAAAAAAATCACTAATGAACTATCTCATGTTGTCAATAAGGAGTAAACATATATGAATGCAAATAAGAAAAGAGAATGCTAAGCATTCTTATACTCTAAATCCTTTCTCCTTACCATACCTATGAAATATGGTAGCAAAAAAAGGGGTCAGACTATTCCATCACTAAGTCAATCTTTCTAGTCATGTTTTCATATTTCCTATTTTAAGGGGAGGGAGGATGAGAGGCATTGCCTATGGGGGGAATATCCTATGATGTGTGAACAAAGAACTCTTCTGGAAATTTCATGAGAACTCCAAGGACAGGGCAATTGTATGGGTCCCTTTGGGAATAATGATTTCCTTGGTTACTTCCAGCCATGTGATGATTCACTTCTTTGGGATGACAAAGAAGTCCTTTTATTAGCTATTGAGAAAGAAGGGCTAGTATCTCATGGGATACTCAGAAGAGAGTGATTCTATCCTAAGACTCTTCCCTTCTGCTTGTAGACCATATCAGAATTATTTTAAGCTACTTTCATGGATAAATTGGGTGATAGTTGGCTTATCCCCACTCCAGCCATCATGTAGCTAAAAGCATGCGCCATTTAAAGCTCATAATGCTCAAATGTGAGCCTGGGATTTGGACTACCTCCTTGTGTTTGTTCTTTCCTAAATGAATGAGAATTTATCCCAAGACAGATATATCCAGATTTGGAGGCAACCTTGTGAGTTCAAGTCTTCTGGGGATCCTTGGTTTGCCTGTGGGTTTGTTTGGGTTTTTGTTTTGTTTTTTGATAACAGTTGACTAGCAACCCAAAGAAAAGTAAACAGGAACTACCTCAGTGCACTTGGAAAAGGTGTCCACTAACCAGAGAATGACTGGCCTGGTTGACCTAAAGATATGGATCAGCAGTTATTTAGGCAGTGCAGACCAATTCATGAAAAATGTTTTATAATTTGACGAGGTTTAAGTATCAGCTTCCCCCTTCTTCTTCCCAGAACATGACTGTAGTTATAAGTTAAATTAAAAAAAACCTGTTTTAAATCCTTCTGTCAGTGCATACTGTGAGTCTTTTGGCAGTTCTTTTGTGTGTAAGAAATAAATAGATACTGGTCTCATTCCTAATATATTGCACACCGAGTACCTCTTAGACTCTTTGCTTTGGGGAGACCCTATACAAAGACTAACAATCTAATCTATAAGCAATTTTTTCTCCAGACCAGGGTTAGGAAATATAACATTGCAAAGAACATAAAAGAGGGAGCTTTAGCATATATATTAGAAATTAGGTTCTCGTGTGCATGCATTTGGCACCTTAAGAAGAGAGAGTAATGTTTCAGGCCATTGAACCAATGATTAAAAATAGTACCTTTGGGGCTGGTGTATGGTGCAATGCTTACGGTATCAGGTCTGGAGTCAAGAAGAGTTCAATTCAAATCTGGCTTCAGACACTTACTAGCTGTATAACCCTAGACAAGTCACTTAATCTTTTTGCCTTAGTTTTCTTAATTGTAAAGTGAACATAATAATAGCATCCACCTCCTGGGGTTGTTGTGAGGACTGAATAAGATAGTGACTGTAAAATACTTAATATAGTGACTAGCATTATTATTCTTTTCCAGCAGAAACTAGGTAATTCAATAAATAGAAGGCTGAAATTGAAGTCTGAATTCAAATCTAGCATTAGCCATTTGTATGACCACAAACAAGTCACTTAATCTCTCCCAACCTTTGTTTCCTCCTCTGTAAAATGGAGATAGTAATAGCATCTACTTCACAAGATTACTGTAAAGATAAAATGAGATAATATTTGTAAGTATTTTGTGAATCTTAAAACACTATATAAATACTAGTTATTATTTTTCTTCTTATTATTATTTTCTCAGTTTTAGATCCTTTGGCCTGAATCCCCAAAGAAATCTAGGTCCTTGCCCATTATCTAAAATATTTTCCACTTCCAAATCAATCACACTATGATTTTATTATGCATCTTCAGTTATGTAAAGGCAAGGTTGATATTAAATCGATCATGCCTAAGGGTAACATCTTCAGGCCCCCAAAAAGAAAAGAAAAGAACTTCCAATGATCAGAAGCTATGACTTACCATTTTGCCAGATGTGCTCTCTAAATATGAGCCCATTTCCTTCAGACTCACTATATATTTGTTGCAAAATGTGTCACAGGCATTTTGTACTAACTTTACAACCTTAGTAAAGTTTTCTTTCTAAAGATGATTAAGCATGTATACATATATAGGATTTAACATATATTGTAACATTTAACATGTATTGGACTACCTGCCAACTAAGGGAAGGGGTAAAGGAGAAGAGGGCAAAATTTGTAACAGAAGTTTTTGCAAGGGTCAATGTTGAAAAATTAAACTGATTCTCAACCCATAATCAGAGGAAGAGACTTGCCAATGGGGACTTTTGAGCTATAGAACTAGAAGAAACTCCCCAAATCCTTGAGAGTACCACCAGATCCCTGAGGGGACATAGTGTAAGTACGAGTTGGGATGGGACTTCTAGAACATGCTACATAAGAAGTACATTCCTAAGAGTATGCTGCTTTGGAACTACAAGTAGGTTCTAATCAGTGCAAAAAATCCTCTGAAGTGGTCACGTGTATTCAAATTTGCTCTATCTGAAATTACAGTTATGTAAAATATGATCATTGCTTCCAAAGCCTACTTCTAACGATCCT
Source organism: Myrmecobius fasciatus (assembly GCA_023553655.1). NCBI lineage: Eukaryota > Metazoa > Chordata > Mammalia > Dasyuromorphia > Myrmecobiidae > Myrmecobius > Myrmecobius fasciatus. The sequence continues at coordinate 317,069 of JAJPUD010000321.1, forward strand.
AGGCTCTTTCCAATTAAATCAGCAGGGTCTTAGTGTTTTTTAAAACTAGAGACTGAAGGAAATACTTTGCTCACTGATTTCTCACAATCTAGTCTCTTGGGAGAGATAGAAATACTTCCCCTAACCTCATCAGCTACCAGATTATGATTGTTAACATATATGCAGAAGATATCACTATTCAATTGTATTCAAGTGAAGGAGGAGAGGGTAAATACAATCTTGCAGTGAGAAAATTCAACACAGGAATCTTTTGAGTAAAATTAGTCTGGCTTTCCAAAAATTATTTTGATTTTCTGGTCAGCATGATTCAATTTGGGCAGAATTTCTATAAAACTGCAACATTTTACAAGGGACTTCAGAAGTCTATCTGTGATCAGCTGTACATCATGACTGGAGCTGGGAAGCCCTGAGTTCAAATCCCACCTCAGAAACTTATTTTAGCTCTATGACCTTGGGCAAACGATTTAATCTCTCTCAGTCTGTTTCCTCATTTGTAAAGAGTTTTCTCCCATCTGTACGAAGATAAAATCTCACAGGAATATTGTCAGGATCAAATGTAAAGCACTTTACAAACTTTAAAACTATATAAATGCTAACTAGCTGTTATTAGTTGAATTGGGGGGAGAATAGCATTTATTCTAGATTTATCTAACAGAAATTAAGCTTTGGGTTAGAAATAGTGTATCAACCCCAAAATGCAAAGTCTTTTTAGACTTAAAAAGGTGATTATTTAAACATGAAATGTTTGTAAAATACATAAGTAGTAAAGCAGGTAGATTGACACTATTTTAAGGAGTCTAAGTAATCACAGCACTCGATAGATGCATTTGTCAAATTGTCTGTAAAGATACTATGAGAGGCAATGTGGTATTGTGTAATCACATGAAACTCATTGGGGATTTTTTTCCCTCCTGCCAACATGCTGGGGCTAGGCAGCCACAAGAGCTCATTGTGAAGTCCTTTTTAGTATCACAAACAAATAATCGACTCCAGAATGAATGCAGAGGAAAGTATTTTTTCCCCAAACCAACAGGTGTGAAGTGGTTGGACTCTTGTAAAACAGCTCACACACTCCAGACATTTCCTCTGCTATTATTCATTGTGCCAGCTGATCCTTTTTTTATTCATTTTTAAACCAACTCAAGGAAACATCTAGTATACTGCAGTATTATACCCTCTGGATAGAGGATGGGTTTGGGGAAGTATTTTCTTTTCCTGAAAATTGATTATTCTAATGTAAGTTTGGGGACAGGAGGTACTGAAAATATTTTTAGGTAATAGATATAGCTAGCTGTTTGTTGAATACTAAAATGCTGCCACTTTAATGTAGCCCCTTTTATTCAGAGTGTTGCACAAGCATTGAGTAATTAAGACAGGAATTGATTTATATGCTGGAACACCTTTACTACATTACAGAAACAAATACTTTAGGTTGAAAAACAATCTCATTAGTTATATACTAGTTATTGGTATTTCAGTGTTAGTGTTGAACTTGAATCAGGAAGATGAGTTCAAATCTTGTCTGAGACATTTGCTATCTGTGTGACCCTGAGCAAGTCATTTAACTTCTCTCAGTCTCAGTTTCCTCATTTGTAAAATTGGACTAATAGTAGGACCTATTTCACAGGTTTATCTTGAGGATCAAACAAGATGATATATATATAAAATGTTTTGTAAATCCTGAAATGCTATATAAATACTACATACTATCATTATTTCAATTTTATAATGTCCAGACTAATTGGAATCATCCATTTGGTTAGATCCATGTAAACCTTTAGAACAAATAGGAATATTGTCCCATTTGAATACATCTAGGCCCTACCTGGTAGTTTCTTTCTTCCTATCCCATCCTCCTTTCCCCACTTAGTACCATAGAACTTATATTTCTATCCCCTATGATTATTTCTAGTACCTCATTAGTACGAAATTTCTATTTTTAGAATATCTATATATTTATATCTCTGTCTATATATTCTTCCCATAATAAAGCAACCCTAGCTAATGGTTATATGTTAAATCATTTGTAATTTTTCAAATATTGTATGTTGTAAGAATATGATTAAGAGGCAAGAACCTCAGAATGCTACACAATGGATAGGGCTTGCATTAGCAGCAGGAATACCTAATTTGAAGTCTTTCCCATGACACATACTATAGTAGCTGCTTGAGCAACTTTCAGTACCCTGGACAACTCTGTAAGTTTATAAATTACAAAGAATATGCTCTTCTGGTTTCTTCCCAGGATCACTTAAGTAATAAGCATGAGAGGCTGGATTTGAACCAACATTCAAGAGCCAGTTTTCTTTCTACCACACCTTCTAAATTCTCATTTTCTCTCTCTCTTTCTCTTTCTCTTAGAAATCCAACCTTTTATTTAAAAAAAAGAATTTTAAAAAGAAAGAAGAAAGAAGAAGGGGGAGGAACTCAGCAAATCTGCTCATTATACTGAAAAAAAACAGATATTGTGTTATATTAATATTCCACATCCCTACACTCCTACAAAGGAAAATGTGTGTGTGTTGGTGGGGAGGGTGTAATTTTGTAGTGTTTATTTCTTATCATTCTGTGGTGGTTATCCTTTCCATTTACATTGTTACAAAATGTAGTCATTATAAATATTGTTTTCTTAGCTCTGTTCACTTTATTCTGCATCTGTTCAAGCAAATCTTAGCATGCTTCTCTGTATTCACCATCGCTTTATGTTGCCTCATGGCCTGGGTTAAAACAAAGACCTGGGTTCAGGAATTTACAGGAAATTAGTACTTGGAAAGCTGATCCAAACAAGTATTTTTTTATTATTATGTGGTGCAGCAAGCAGGCAAACAACAAAACCATGCATAACAGCATGCACTAGCATGCATGTACACATACACAGAGATATACATATATGCACACACACACACTTTATAGCAATATAAACATAGATTCATCCTCCAGAAGGCAAGAAACTCAAGCAGCAGGAGAAGAAAGGAAATGCAGGGAGAAAAGAACACAAGTTGGGTTCAGGTGACAATGAAATGATATAATCTAATAATGGACTTGGTTAAGAACAAATAATGTGTCAGGGATGAGGGGAAGGGGGCATTTCCAATCAGACTCAAATGTAGGGGAGAAGTTCTTTGGTGTAATTGCAATAGGGGAAATTTCTTTACTCAGATCAGAAACTAAGAAAGGAACTAAGTTAACTCTATAAGACTGCAAGAGGAGAAATGACCTCTGAGGCAGATCAAGAGTTTTATCCAATCAGAAGATGTGATTGTGAACCATTTAACAGGGTTAATAGATCAGAACCATGGAAAAGTACAAACCTTATCTGTCTTTGCTTACATGCTTTATGAGCATGAGGACCATGAGTGGCTCCATATTTGAGTGCTATAATTATAACCATAACATCAACAATATAAAGTTAACAATTACAATTATGTCTGTCATTTCTTACATTACAGTAATATTCCATTATGTTCATATATAATAATTTGTTTAGCCATTCTTCTGCTGATGGTCATCTATTTTGTTACCAGTACTCTGCTATCACAAAAAGTGCAACTGTAAATATTTTGGTGAATTTGGCTTTTCTTCTTTCTTTTCTTCCTTTCTTTTGATAAAATTTTATTTTTCTCTGGTGACTTCCTTGTGGCATCTGCCTAGCAGTGGAATTTCGGGGTCAAAAAATGTGGACATTTTAGGGTGTCATAAATTTTAACTCTTTAATACAATAATACAAGAATATGAAAGTTCTTAATTGGAGAGTCCCTGGAAATCACTGCTACAAATCAAGATTGTCTTTAAGAAGCATTTTCATGTCTTCAGTTGCATTGAGTTATAATGCAATTATCATAGAAAATGTCCTGAAAAACATTGCCAGACCTGTCTTTTAGATATTTCCAATCCAAAGCAAGAAGACACCAGCAGACAATAGAAAATCCACAAAATAAGATAAAACACTAGCCCAAGACATGGCATTACAAAAGTAGGTCTTCCACTGTTGCTTTATGTTATGAATCATGGCTATAGCACTTTATTAAATAGTTCCTTTTAACTTGATGACTGATTCATTTGTAGTGGGAATATTAATAATAGCATAAGTAGAGAGCTCTAAGATTTGAAAGGCGTTTTACAAATATGATCCCTATAATAACCTTGGAATGTAAATGGTATTGTTATTACCCCCATTTTACAGATGAGGAAATGGAGACAAAGAGAAGTTAAGTGACTTGTTCAGCTTCACATAAATAGTAAATATCTGAGGTGAGACATGAACTCAGGTCTTCGAGACTCTAGCTCTGGCATTCAATCTTCTGCACCCCTTACCTGCCTAAGGCAATTGAAAAATAATAGAGATGGAATGAGGATTCTGTACAAGTCCAAAAACATGGAGTTCCTGTTGTTTGTCTGAGTAAGGGGAATTTATTTATTAACATAGATACCTCAATTTTCTTGGGAGTGTGTAGAGGAGTTACCAATACAGTGTTACTAAAGATATAAGGAGAAAGTATCCATCCCACTCCCAAAATTTTATGATTGAAACACACACACACACACACACACACACACACACACACTAGAAGTTATATTTTTAAAAGGAAAGAGATCATGTCTTCTACCTCTTTCTGTCAATCTCACTCACTGACTGCTCTGTTATCCAGAGTAAATTACTTTCAACTAACCATCACTGACTAACTTGATGTTAGTTGACAGACCAGTCAGCCAATAATAAGGAACAATCCATCACCTTTCCCTCCTTTCTGTATTTTCAACATATAAAATCCTAAGCTACAGCTTAACTACAAGGGATGGTAAATACATAGTACAAGTCACCATGGAGGATTGAGAGATGATCTCCAGTTCTAATGTTCCAAGTGTGTATGAATTAGAGTTAAATGCAAGTTAGAGTCCAGCTAAGGGTTGGCCAAAAGCAAATGGGACAATGACCCTGAACATCCCAATGTAGTTACAACATCGCTATTCGCTCATCACCTCTAATCCCTATATATATATATATGTATATATATATATACACACCAAATTAATTTCACTTTCTCCTCTATCCTATTGCTGATAGACCAGTCAGTCAATGATAAGAATATCACCTTCGCTTCCCAAAAGATGCTATCAAACAAAACCCATGACATTTGGATTTTGTTTCTTTGAGTTAAAGAATTCTTTTAAAATTCCTTTTTAAAAAAGAGTAGGAGAAAAATATAGCACATCAAAGTGACAGTTCAAAGGACAATTACATTAGAATAATTCATATTTCCATAGGACTTGAATAACTACAAAGAACTTTCCTCCCAAAAATTTCATGACAGTGCAAGTATAATTTTTTCCCAGTTTGTAGTTGAGACAACTGAGACCAGATTGCCAAAATATATCACTCAGGTAGGAAACAGCAGAATCAGGGTTTGGACCTTGATCTCCTGACTTCAAATCTAACCATCTTTCCATTTACATTATTTAAACCATGACTTAAGGAAAATATTTATATCAAAAAGGAAGCAAGAATATGAGGGAAATGAAGTACAGTGTATTTCTAAGAGTATCAGACTTTGAGTTAAAAAAACAAACTTCCTTTAGATTTCAATTTTGTTAGTTTATAAAAAAAAAAATTATGGGTACCAGTGAAGCACTTGGCTTCACATGAATTCCATCATTCTTTGTTCATGAGTGGCCAATCCAACTTCTTTTTTAATTATGTATTTCCTAGATGACATCTTTTATACCAGTATTTATTAATAATGATGATAACACTTATTAGAGCTTTAAGGTATATGAAGCATTTTTTTCCTACAATGACACCATTAAGTAGATGGTACAATATTACACCTGATTTATGGATGAAGGAAATAAGGTCCATAAGCATTAAGTCGCCTATCCCAAATAACATAATTTTGTTAATCTAGTATAAAATCCAGTCCAAATATGGAGAAGTTGAATTCTTAAATATTGCTGTTCAGTCATTTCAGTCGTGTCTGACTATAACCCTATTTGGGATTTTCTTGGCAAAGATACTGGAGTGGTTTGTTACTTCCTTCTTCAATTCATTTTACAGATGTGGAAAATGGCTTTCCCAGGATCAGCTAGTAAATATCTGAGGCCAAATTTGAACTCAGGAAGATGAATCTTTCTGTCTCCAGACTGGGCATTCTATCCATGGTGCAACCTAGCCTGAATTCTCAGTTTGGTGGGTTTTACTTAGCATATATTCAAATTGTGGGGAACATCTAAGAAGAATTACAACAGCAAATATCTAACTTGAATCAAACTATTCGTCCCTGATCCTTAACACCTGTATCATGACTTTAATAGGAAAGCAGAATGGTACTTTGTAGACAAGCTCATGATTGGTCTGTCAAAAAAGGGAGTGGCAGCTGGGTTTGTGCTTCCTACAGTCACTTGTCTTTTCCCCTTCATTCATCAGACTGAGCACAGAATCAATAGCTAGCTGCTTGGCTGGTTTTTGTAAGGAGATCACTCCCAATCCTTCATGTAATGGATGGTTAATGTTGATCATATCGGTGTAAAGTTGAAAAGTTGCCATCTGCTGCAGGCTTGATGGGTGAGCATTTTATGCCAGATAAAGGAGTTTCTACAAAGGAAGAAAAATTACTTTTGTGGGATCTGATCTTGCTCTACAAAAACAGAAATGTAGTAAGAGGTTTAAAGGGAAAGAATCAGACCTTTTAAAGCTCCGTGACCTGACAGAAACTCACTCTTTGCGAGATAAATGTATTCTTCAAGAAAAGAGAAACAGGGCAATGTTCTTTTTTTAAGTATTTTTTCAGTGGTCAAGTATTCGTTTTTTCCCTTTCTTTAGGAAAGAAGGAAGGAATGAAGGAAGGAAGGAGGAAAAAGAGAGGGAGAGAGGGAGGGAATACACTGGCTAACAGTTATCATTGTGGGCTTCCCAAATTTCAAATTAGGCAATAATGGTAATAATAACAAGTTCTAAAAGCCAGGTGGTATAGTGTATAGATCACTAGGCTTGGAGGCAGGAAGACCTAGATTCAAATATGAACTCAGATCCTTGCTAATTGGATGACCCCAGACCCTCTCTCTGATTCAGTTTCTTCAAGTATAAAATGGGTACAGTAATAGCATCTCATTCCCCAAGTTGCTATGAAAAGCAAATGAGATAATATTTGAGATGCACTTAGCCACAGTGTCTAGCCCATGAAAGGCACTTAATAAATGCTTATTTCCTTCCTTCCTTCCTTCCTATTTATATAGCACTTTTCAGTTTACAAAGTGCTTTCACGTACACTAATATTATATTGAACTTAATTTAATCTTTAATGATTCTAAAGACACTTCAGGGTCTGATAGTACCTCAGAGTCAACCCTATGACCATTACATAATTGTGAATAAAATAATTACCATTACCTAAATGTTTGTTAAATTGAATTACATAGTACTGCAAAAATAAAAATAAATTGTTATTTGAGCTTTCTATCTCTTTGAATTTTGAGCAAATGGGATTTTACTATAATTGAATCTTTTGTTTCTATCACTGTTTCATATTTCTAATTTCTACACAGACTCCAAATTTAGGCAGGATTTTTATATATTGGAGCATGGCCAGGACAGTGACAAGGATCATGAGGAAACAGGAATGTATGCCATTTCAAAATCCATAGAAAGAAAATGAAGATATTTAGCCTGGAGGAGAAAAGACTAGAGAAGCTATCAGAGCCACAAGCCTTCAAGCATTTGAAGTGTCTGGCCTCAGAAAAGGGATTACTTTTAGTCTGTATGATGCCAGAGGGCAGAGCTGGTGTAGAAGCACTGGTTAGAAATTTCAGAAAGACAAAAGTTGCAGTTTGATATAAAGAAAAATGTTCTTAAAATGAAAACTGTTCAAGAGTAGAATAAATTGTTTCAAAAAACATTCTTTCCTGGTAGATCTTTAAATAAGACTCTTTGGTTTCATAGATGTCACAGATTCCAGTTCCAATATGGGTCAGACTATGCCTTCTTGAGGTCCTTGCTAGTTCTGCAATTGTTACCCTATGTTTATACTAAATAGAGATAAAAATAATTTCATTATAGTTTTTTACTCATCAATTTATAATTAATCATTACATCGACTTGTAAGTGATAATTCTTTTCATAAGAATATCTGTGATTAGGGTTGTTATAAAAATAGCTGACATTGAGTTTTAAGACTTAAAAAGTGCTTTACATAGATCGTCTTATTTGATCCTTCCACAAAACCTGTGAGGCGGGAGCTACTATTATTTCCATTGAACAGATGAGGAATCTAAAGTTTGGAAAAGTTAAATGACTTGCTTGGTTCACATAGCTTACTAGACAGTAAGTACATGAGTTAAGATTTTTTCCTAAGCCTTTCTGATGAAACCTATCTCTCTATCTTTATTTCTCCCTACATTATGTTTGTCTGGACTGTCTCAAAGCACACTTATATGACCAAGTTAAGCAGAAAGCCAGAAGGCTTTGAACCTGGAAGGATAGTGCAAAAAGATAACTATATTATTGTTCAATTGTTTCAATCATATCCAACTCTGTCACCCTATTTGGGGTTTTCTTGGCAAAGATAATGAAGTGGTTTGACATTTCCTTCTCTGGATCACTTTTACAGATGAGAAAACTGAGGCAAATAGGATTAAGTAACTTGACCAGAGTTATATAGCTAGTAAGTGTCTGAAATTAGATTCAAACTCATGAAGAGGAATCTTCCAATTCCAAGCTCAATGTTCTATCCACTGTACCACCTAGCTGCCCTAACTGTGCATACAACAGTGAATATAGATGAAGATATAACTTATTCTAAGGACTATCAATTTGGAGCTGTAAGAGAATAGTCAACTAGCATTTAGTAAGCACTTACTGTGTATCAGTCACTGTAGTTTGGTGCATATTAAAAAAAAACAAAACCCAAAACTAGTCCCTTCTCTAGAGGAATTCAGAATCTTGTCCCAGCATCTCCTTTAGTCTTTTTCTATCTTTACTTCCATTCTTCTTTTCTCTCCCTACCTTCCTAATATGCTGACTTCTGGATGGGCTGCCCAAGTGTCAGAGATACTATGAACAGTAGATATCACTGTGGCTGTGAAATGCAAATATATCCCTTATGTCTTGGAACAAAGACTGGCAAGTTACTAGAGATTTTAGGACAAGAATTCTTAACTTGGGATCCATAGATTCTCAAAAGAGGGTGGTAGTCTGTGGATAGATTTCATTAGCTCATTAATTTGTTCTTATAAAATATTTTTATTACAGTACATCAATAAAATTGGTTCCCTTCACAATTCTATGCATTTTCTTTTATGCATATAAAATATTCTTCTGAAAAGCCCACATTGCCAAAAGAATCCATGGCACAAAAGAGGTTAAGAATCTCTGATCCAGGGGAATCTGGCAATTCTTCTTGTCACCTGATAAGATCTGGACTGGTGACAAACATTGTAGATTACTACCCTCAGTTACACCATTAATATTTTTACACAAGCTACTGACAGATAAGGGAGAAGAAATTTAGAGGAAATGTAAGATAAACACTTCAGATAAACATCATTTTGTTGGTATAAGCGGTTCCTATATAACCCTTATATCTTTTTGTCAACAGTTTTTGTTAGTCATTGTGGCTAAAACAATCCATCACCTGGTAGCAAAACATTCAGGAAGGAGTACTTCAAACTCAGTGAGGCTGGTCATTGGAACATGAAGCTGGCTCAGACCATATGCTCTAAGTCTTTCCAGAGTTAGTGTTCTGTTGTTGTGCCCCCATTGTTACTTCTATGCTATATTGGCACATCAGAGTAAGACTTTAAAGGATGGCCATGGGCATATAACAATAATATGTAGCTCTATATGAGGATCAATAATCTTCAAGTTTTTATTAAGCATTTACTATGTTCAAGGCCACAGGAATAAAAAATATGCAGCTAAGAAAGTTTTTATTCTTTTTTTTAATTAAAGCTTTTTATTTATATAACATATGTATGGGTAGTTCCCCAGCATTGATCTTTACAAAGTTTTCCATTACAACTTTTACCCCCAGTCACCTCCCCACCCCTAGATGGCAGGTAGTCCACTACATGTTAATAATGTTAAAATACTTGACAAGTTGTGCAAGAAAAATCCGATCTACAAAAAAAAAAAAGAAAAGCAGAGAAAGGCAACACAATGCAAGCAAACATCAATAGAGATCATGAAAATGTTACGTTGTGGTCCATATTTCATATCCCTCTCTCTGGGTGTATATGGTTTTCTTCAGTGAACAATTGGAACTGGTTTGAGACAATTCTTTGTTTCAGAGAGCCATGTCCATCAGAATTGGTCATCATGTAATACTGTTGTTGCTGTGTATAATGATCTCCTGGTTCTGCTTGATTCACTCAGCATCAGTTCATGCAAGTCTCTCCAGGCCTCTCTAAAATCGTCCTGCTGGTCATTTCTTACAGAGCAATAATATACCATAACATTCATATACCATGATTTGTTCAGCCATTCTCCAATTGATGGGCATCCATTCAGTTTCCAGTTTCTAGCCACTACAAAAAGGGCTGCCACAAACATTCTTGCATATGTGGGTCCCTTTCCCTCCTCTAAGATCGCTTTGGGATATATGCCCAGTAGTAGAAACACTGCTGGGTCAAAGGGTATACACAGTTTGATAACTTTTTCAGTGTAGCTCCAAATTGCTCTCCAGAATGGTTGGATCCATTCACAGTTCCACCAACAATGTATTAGTGACCCAGCTTTCCCACATCCCCTCTAGCATTCATCATTATCTTTTCCTGTCATTTTAGCCAATCTGACAGGAGTGTAGTGGTACCTCAGAGTTGTCTTAATTTGCATTTCTCTGATAAATAGTGATTTGGAGCAACTTTTCATATGACTAGAGATGGTTTTAATTTCATCATCAGAAAATTGTCTGTTCATATCCCTTGACCACTTATCTATTGAAGAGTGGCTTGAATTCTTATATATATGAGACAATTCTCTATATATTTTAGAGATGAGGCCTTTATCAGAACCATTAAATGTAAAGATGATTTCCCAATTTGTGCTTCCCTCCTAATCTTGTCTGCATTAGTTTTATTTGTACAGAAACTTTTTAACTTAATACAATCAAAATTACCTATCTGGTGTTCGATTAGGAGTTCCAGATCTTCTTTGGACATAAATTTATTCCATCTCCACAGGTCTGAGAGGTAAACTATATTACTCCTCTAAATTGCTTACAAAATCACTCTTTATATCTAGATCTTGAACCCATTTAGATCTTATCTTGGTATGTGGTGTTAGGTATGGGTCAAGCCCTAATTTCTTCCACACTAGTTTCCAATTTTCCCAGCAGTTTTTTGCCGAATAGTGAGTACTTATGGCAAAAGCTGGGGTCTTTGGGTTTATCAAACACTAAATTGTTAAGTTTATTGCCTAGATTGTCCTGATAACCTATCCTATGCCACTGATCGACTGCTCTATTTCTTAGCCAGTACCAAACGGTTTTGATGACCGCTGCTTTATAATATAGTTTTAGATCTGATACAGCAAGGCCACCTTCATCTGCCTTTTTTTTTTTCATTAATCCCCTTGGGATCCTTGACCTTTTGTTCTTCCAAATGAACTTTGCTACTATTTTTTCTAGATCTCTAAAATAATTTCTTGGGAGTTTGATTGGTATGGCACTAAATAAGTAGATTAGTTTGGGTAGTATTGTCATTTTTAGTATATTCGCTCTGCTTACCCATGAGCATTTTATGTTTTTCCAATTGACTAGGTCTGATTTTATTTGTGTGGAAAGTGTTTTGTAGTTTAGTTCATATAGTTCCTGACTTTTCCTTGGCAGATAGATTCCCAAATATTTTATCCTATCATCTGTTATTTGGAATGGAATTTCTTTTTGTATCTCTTGCTGCTGAATTTTGTTGGTAATATATAAAAATGCTGATGATTTATGTGGATTGATTTTGAATCCTGCAACTTTGCTAAAGTTGTGAATTGTTTCTAGTAGTTTTTTAGTTGAGTCCCTAGGGTTCTCTAAGTATACCCTCATGTCATCTGCAAAAAGTGATAATTTGGTTTCTTCATTACCTACTCTGATTCCTTTTATCTCTTTTTCTTTTCTTATTGCTAAAGCTAACATTTCTAATACAATATTAAATAGTAATGGTGACAGTGGGCAGACTTGTTTCACTCCTGATCTTATTGGGAATGGTTTTAGTTTGTCTCCATTACATATGATGCTTGCTGATGGTTTTAAATAGATGCTACTGATCATTTTAAGGAAAAACCCATTTATTCCTAAACTCTCTAGTGTTTTTAATAGGAAAGGGTGTTGGATTTTGTCAAAGGCTTTTTCTGCATCTATTGAGATAATCATATGGTTTTTGTTAGTTTGGTTATTAATATAATTAATTATGCTGATAGTTTTCCTAATATTGAACCAGCCCTGCATCCCTGGTATAAATCCTACTTGGTCATAGTGTACTATCCTGGGGATGACTTTCTGTAATCTCATTGCTAATATCTTACTTAAAATTTTTGCATCAATATTCATTAGGGAAATTGGTCTATAGTTTTCTTTCTCTGTTTTCACCCTACCTGGTTTAACTATCAGCACCATATCGGTCTCATAGAAGGAATTTGGCAGTATACCTTCTGTCCCTATTTTCTCAAATAGTTTGTATAGTATTGGAATTAATTGTTCTTTGAATGTTTGGTAGAATTTACATGTAAATCCATCTGGCCCTGGAGATTTTTTATTAGGGAGTTGGTTAATAGATTGTTCTATTTCTTTTTCTAATATGGGGCTATTTAAATAATTTATATCCTCTTCTGTTAACCTGGGCAATCTATATTTTTGTAGATATTCCTCCATTTCATTTAGATGATCAAACTTACTGGCATAAAGTTGGGCAAAGTAACTACTAATTATTGCTCTAATTTCCTCTTCATTGGAGGAAAGTTCTCCCTTATCATTCTTGAGACTAACAATTTGATTTTCCTCTTTCCTTTTTCTTATCAAATTAACTGAAGGCTTATCTATTTTGTTGGGTTTTTTTGTAGAACCAACTCTTAGTTTTATTTATTAATTCAATAGCTTTCTTATTTTCAATTTTATTAATTTCTCCTTTTATTTTTAGAATTTCCAATTTGATATTTAATTGAGGGTTTTTAATTTGTTCTTTTTCTAGTTTTTTTTAATAATAAGCCCAATTCGTTGATCTTTTCTTTCTCTATTTTATGCAAGTAAGCATCTAGAGATATAAAATTGCCCCTTATAACCGCTTTGGCCATATCCCACAAATTTTGGTATGTTGTGTCATTATTGTCATTCTCCTGGATGAAATTATTGATTGTGTCTATGATTTGCTATTTCACCCATTCATTCTTCAGGATTAGATTATTTAATTTCCAATTAACTTTTGGTTTATTTTCTCCTGGCTTTATATTGCATGTGATTTTTATTGCATCATGATCTGAAAAAGATGCATTTACTATTTCTGCTTTTCTGCATTTGATTTTGAGGTTTTTATGCCCTAACACATGGTCAATTTTTGTATAGGTTCCATGGACTTCTGAGAAAAAAGTAAACTCCCTACTGTCTCCATTCAACTTTCTCCATAGATTATCATACGTAACTTTTCTAACAATTGGTTTATCTCCCTAGTTTCTTTCTTGTTTATTTTGTGGTTTGATTTATCTAATTCTGAGAGAGCAAGGTTGAGATCTCCCACTAGTATTGTTTGGCTGTCAATTTCTTCTTGCATCTCTCTTAATTTCTCCCCTAGGAATCTGAATGCTATTGCACTTGTTGCATATATATTTAGTATTGATATTGCTACATTATCTATGGTACCCTATAATAAAATATAGTTTCCTTCCTTATCTCTTTTGATTAGATCTATCTTGGCTTTTACTTGATCTGAGATAAGGATTGCTACCCCTGCTTTTTTTTTTTTGTTCACCTGAAGCATAATAGGTTCTGCTCCAGCCTTTTACCTTCATCCTATATGTTTCACTATGTTTTAGATGTGTTTCTTGTAGACAACATATTGTGGGATTCTGGTTTTTAATCCAGTCTGATATCCATTTCCGCTTTATGGGAGAGTTCATTCCATTCACATTCACAGTTAAAATAACTAATTCTTTATTTCCTGCCATCTTATTTACCCGTTATGTTTTCCCCTTTCCTTTCCCCTTTCTCCCTTCCCTCCTCCTCAGTACTTTGCTTTTGATGACCCCCTCTCCCAAACAATCCACCACCCTTTAGATCCCCTTCCCCTTTTTTTAACTCCTTTCCCCTGATTCTTCTATTTTCCCTTCTAATAGTTTATCCCTTTCTTCTTCCTCCTTTCCCTCCCACTTCCCTCTAGCAACAGACAAGTTTCTATGTGAAATCAAGTGTCTGATATACACTTTTAGAACCCAACCTGATGAGAGTAAGATTTACACAATGCTCATCTCCCTCCCCTCTTTCTCTCAATTATATTAGGTTTTCTTTGCCTCTTCAAAAGATTTTACCTTGTTTTTACCTCTTTTTTTAGATGTTATTTTACCACTGTTTCCCTCTTTTTCCCAGTATGACAACCTTTCCCCCTCTAGTTTTCTTTTTCATATTATCAAAGTAATATCTAGTTAATTATACCACCAAACTTTAAGTATCCCCATAGTAGAAATAAAGTTCTCAAGAGTCCTTTCCTTTTTACTTTTTTATGCCTCTCTTGAGTTCTGTGTTTGGATGTCGAATTTTTTGCTCCGATCTGGTCTTTTCATTAGAAATAGGTGAAATTCACCTATATCATTGAATGACCATCTTCTTCCCTGGAGGATAATGCTCATTCTAGGTGGATAGGTTATTCTTGGCTGTAATCCAAGTTCCTTTGCCTTTTGGAATATCTGGTTCCAGGCCCTTGGATCCTTCAATATGGAGGCTGACAGATTGTGTGTGATTCTAATCATTGATCTTCGGTATTTGAATTGTTTCTTTCTAGCTGCTAGCAGAATCTTTTCCTTGGTGCTATAGTCCTGAAATTTAGCCACGATATTCCTTGGGGTTTTAATTTTGGGGTCTCTTTCAGAAGGTGATCGGTGAATTCTTTCAATAGTGATTTTGCCTTCTTATTCTACAATCTCAGGGCAGTTTTCTTTCAGGATTTCCTGGAAGATAGTGTTTAGATTCTTTTTTTCGTCATGATTTTCAGGAAGTCCAATAATCCTTAGATTGTCTCTCCTAGATCTTTTTTCCAAGTCAGTTGTTTTTCCTAGGAGATATTTCATATTTTCTTCTAATTTTTCATTTTTTTGTTTTTGTTTGACTGATTCTTGAAGTCTTATTGAGACATTCACTTGCATTTGTTCAATTCTTATTTTTAAAGTGTTTTTTTCTTCAGTTACCTTTTTAAGCTCCTTTTGTAAGTGGCCAATTTGTTCATTGCACTCTTTTTCCACTTCACTAATTTTATTTTTCAATAAATTGGTGTCTTTTTCACATCTCTTTTGCAGGGCATCATATCCTTCTTGCAAGATATTGTATCCTTCTTGCACTGATTTCAGTTTATTTTCCCATTTATCCTCCAGCTCTCTTTTGAGGTTCTTTATGCAATCTTCCAGAAAGGCCTTTTGAAAAAGTGACCAGTGATGGTCTTTAATACCTTCATCTGGTATTTTATCTAAAGGAACCTCAGCATCTAGGATCAACCCTTCTTTCTCTTGATAAAAGCTGTCTATGGTGAGAGCTCTCTTTTGCTTCTTCATTTTTTTTAAGACAGTGTCGATGTCTCTTTAAGGCTCGGAAAAACGGTGGCTGAAGATCTTTGCCCTGGGGCAATTCGGCGAATTAACTTAAGGTGCTGGGCTGGTGGGGGCTAGAACTAAGTCCAAATTACTCCTTAAACAAGGCAAGTCTGCCAGAACACCTACCCACAATCAGGGCAGAGTGTCCCCAGTGCCTCAGATAAACTCCAGGTGTTTGGAGTTTGGAGTTTCTGCCACAATGAGCTGAGCTGAGTCCCACCCTCACTTCCGGCCTACACCTGAGTCCACTGTTTATCTCTCTGTCCGAGTTTAACAAACCTGATATGAAGTTCTTCAGAGAGCAGTGTCCAAATATTTCTGGATTTGTTGACTTGAAGATCAGTTCAGAGGCTTATTTTATTGTTGGTTTGAGAGAAGATCGGAGGAGGATGCAGAGTCACGTTTTCACTCCGCCATCTTGGCTCCACCGCCCGGAAGAATCAAAAGTTCTTATTCTTAAGAAGCTCATCTTTTAGGGAGAAATACAAGTTAACAAACAAATAAAAACATGGAGGATATATGCAAAGTAAATACATAATGTTGGGGATGAAGAGCAAATAAATAACTAAAGAAATTAGGAAAGTTCCATGTTGAATATGGAAGTAGCATTTGGGCAGGGTATTGAAGGGAGCTAAAGCTTCCAAAGGGCAAAAGAGAGAATGGGGGCAACACTTAAAATATAATATATTTGGAACAGCAAGCAGCCTGGTTTGCCTGGAGTTTAGTGGGTATGAAGTGGGGTGACATGGAATCCACCTGGAAAGATAGGCTGGAGCCGGATTACAAAGGCCTTTAAATGCCAGGAGAATTTGTACTTTATCCCAAGGGCAACAAAAGTCAGATCTTAACTTTGGAAATACTAATTTAATGACACAGATTACCTGCTATTATACTAAGCCTTGTTCTTACAATTGTAGTACATGTGTGAGGTCAAGGTAAGAGAGTGTTCTGTTAATATGTATTGTCTAATTTTTTTTCCTCATTATTTCTCTGGATTCCAGTGAAGCACTTTGGGGTCACTGTGGTGGACCAAAACTAGGCCACAGGAAAAAAACATAGCCAGCTGCTAGCTGACAGCCTGTGGGAAATTGGGCCCAGGTGGATGGATGATCAGGATGTAAGCTTGCGAGGGCTCCAGAAAGGAAGAATATGTAGGGTCTGCCTGTTCATTACTCAGGATGTTCTCAGATCCACAGAACAACTGAACCCTAGTTTCTTCTTGGTGCTATTGAGAAGACTTTGGAAGGCTCCAGATAGCTGCTCAATGAGTCAGCTGTCTGATCCACAATGTGTTACTGCACCAGGTTAGAGATCAGTGTTCACTCCACAGTGGTTAACATAACTGGAAGGTCCTAAATTAATTGCATAGTGCTTGATGTCATTCACAAATGCTGAATGACCTGACATGGGACAGCTGGTATCTATTCTCCAAAGAATCATGGACCTCCTGGGGAAAATCCCAAATGTTGGACCAGGAGGTATATCCCATAGAACCTAAAAATAGATCCTGATGAATCAAGGCCAGGAAGGACAAGGAACCACAACAAAGAAGCCAGTTCCCTTTGACTACTTCATAAGATAATTCAAAAAATTGGGAAGCAAATAATCAATAAGAATTTATGATGGAAATCCTATGTGTCAGGAACTATGCCAAAGGATGAGAATACTAAGGGAAAAAAAACAACTTGTAAATAACTAGAGTGAGGAGAAGGTAATTCATGTTGAACATGATAGAAATGTTTTTTTAGGGTAACAGTAGAAAGGTTTACGTATTTGGAGATAATATGTAAACCTCCAAAGCAGTAAGGTCCCTTAGATATGGAAAATATGAAGAACTATCTTAGGATTTTATATTTTTATAGCTCTGTGTACAGATCATAATTCTTTCATACTTTCATATACATACTTCATCAGAGTCTATGAGGGGGAAAAATTCATGATCTATTGGCCAAACCTCTGGTGAAGGACCTCTTTGGACCCAAAGTGGGTAGGTGGCAAAGTGGATAGAATGATGGAACAAGAGTCAGGGAAACGAGTTCAGATGCAGCCTTAGGCATAGTGTGATTCTGGGCTAGATTCTTAAACTTTCAGCCTCAGTTTATTCATCTGTAAAACAGATACTATTTCAGAGAGGCCTGGAAAGACTTGCATGAACTGATGCTGAGTGAAATGAGCAGAACCAGAAGATCATTATACACAACAAGACCATACAGTGATCAATTCTGATGGATATGGTTCTCTTCAACAATGAAATGTTTCAAACCACTTCCAATTGTTCACTGAAGAAAGTCATATACACCCAGAGAGAGGGATGTGAAATGTGGACCACAACATAACATTTTCATGCTCTCTATTGATGTTTGCTTGCATTGTGTTTCCTTTCTCTGATTTTTCTTTCTTGTAGATACGATTTTTCTTGCACAAAAATGATATGTGTGGAAATATGTATACATATATTTTATTTGTCAAGTATTTTAACATAATTTTAACGTAACATGTAGTGGATATCCTGCCATCTAGGGGAGGGGTGGGGAGTAGGGGGAAAAATTTGTAACAGAACGCTTTGTAAGGTTGAAGAATTACCCATACATATGTTTTGCAAATAAAAAGTTTTAATTAAAAAAAAGAGATACTAATAGAACCTAACTACAGGACTATTGTGAGGATTAAATGAGAATATGTGCAAAGTGTTTCACAAACCTTAAGGCATTGAATAAATGTTAGCTATTATTTAATCTAGCTAGATTGGAACTTATACAGAAGTACATCATTGGGACAGGTGATCGTTGTTATTATTGGTGGTAATAATAGTTTTGTTGTGGTGGTTGTTAACACTGGTTCAGGTTAGTAGAGTCTGTCAGAGCTTACATTCTGCTGGCCTATCGTTAAGAACCCACAGAGTAAGAATCTGTCTGTGGAGGGCCATCTTGCTCCTAAAGAAAGGTAACGTAGAAAATTTTGGCAATTGTTGCCCCGTCAGTCTCCGTTTGCAAATCTACAAGCTGTTCGCACACACCATACTCTCATGCATTAACAAGGACCCAGAAAATCTCAGCAGTCACAAGCAAGCAGGCCTTTGGCCAGCTTTTCAACCATCTGCCACATGTATGCAGTCCAGAAACATAAAGAAAATGTAAAGAATATCAAGATCCTATGTTCTAGCATTTGTGGATTATTAAAATACATTTTGACTCCTTGGAAATGATAGCTTAGTTGTTTAATGGATGTTTGATGTAGTTGAATGAATGAACCTTGCTTTTACTAGCATAGTGATCTGAGTCTACTACCCATCGACCATACCCATCACTTCCTCACGTAGCTTAGCAACCATTCTCCTTTGGAAAATTTTAGTGAGACCCAATGTGCATACACATTAACAGAGAAGGGCTCCAGTTGTGTGAGCCTGGGGAAGGCCATTTCAATGGTGGCCAATTTGATCCTTACATAATTCTAAAGTTTAATAATATATGCTGTAAAAAGACATATGCCACATGCACATACAGCTTCCAATTCACTATGCACATGCAATACTTTCAAAATTATCTCTCGTATGCTTGAGATATACATAGACATGGAAAAGTATTTGTTTCATATAAACCCAGCATGAAGACTACCAAATTAGTCTGGTGAAGTGTGACAAGAGGGGTAGACAATTATAGTCATGGAGCTTAGAGCTAGAAGGTATCACCACAATAAAAAAGGCAGGGCATGGAGCTGTGGGGGTGGAAAGGCAGTAGCTGTTGACAATAGCCTTGAACATTGAACCAACCTCTCTCCTGCAATGGGGCTGCCTACAGCTAGCAGTTAGAAGTAGAAAAGACCAGGGCTCTTGGCTGATGTTTGCAAAGGTTGGACCATTATCCTGCTGTTGCAAAGCTAATTATCTTTGAGATAGAAAGAGAGTGGGAGTCAGGGAGGCAGCATGATATGGTAGAATCAGCCTTGCTGACAATCTGGATTCTAATCCCATCTCTGATCCTTACTTTGAAAAGCAGATTGATACAAAAGATTGATACAGTAGGCCCAATCTATATCTTGCTACTGAATCCAGATGGCTCTGGAGAAAAGGGAGGTTGTGACTTTGCACAGCCCTCCCTTACTTAAATGCAATTCACTTGCAAGTCATGGTATCACTTTCCTGCTGTCATGTTCCTCTGAGAATAAAAAACAAGTACACACCCTGGACAGTGTGCCTTTAATTTAGACCCTGCTGGGTTCAAATCCAAGTTCAACCACTTCTCACTTACATGCTCCTGACCAAGTCACCAAATCCCTGTAGAACTTGCTTTCCTCGTGTGAAAAATGGAGATTGAATTAGATGGTCTCTGAGGTCCTTTCTTTTTCTTCATCTATAATGCTATGACTAGATCAAACAATTTCTTTTCTAAACAGTCTAGTGGTTCTGGGTGGCTATTTTGAATGTAATTCTAGTTTTATTCACCTATGTCATATGTTTTTCTGAAAGAATCTGGCTTTCCAGACCATACCATGAGCTGTGAGCTAGTCTTGTAAACAGAAAACCTGTGATGAATCCTGTATCACAGAAATCAGTAGCAGCCATACTCTTAACAAAGGGTCATTTCTCAGTCTCTCTTGCCTTTACTTGTGTCAGATGGAACAGAACCCTGAGAGTAGGAGGTTATGGGACCCCAACAATCCCCATGTTCCTTAAGAACATTTCTTTAATGTTCCATAAGGGCTCAATGGATGCAATTCATGGTTGGGTGAATAGCTTCTAAAACTATGGGAGATGGCTGTTCTGCCTCTGCAGGTAGGAGCATCCTGTATTTATTGCAGTAGTTCCTTCCAACATCCCTGGCTGCAGTGGTTTTGCCAGTGCCAGGGTCCACTTTTAGAATACCATTCATGTTCCCAAATTGTCAGGCTAAAGATATTTACTCTCTCCTCAGTGTCAGAACCTGAAGCAATAAATGGAAAATTTAAAGACTCGAATTTAGGGTTAATGGTTAGAAAAACTATCCCAACAATGAAAGTGTACTGGGCTACCACCTCAGGAGATAGTAGATTCCCCTTCATCAAAGGACTGGAGGACTCCTTGTGAAATATGTTGCAATGGGAATTCCTTTTCAAGTAGAGGAAAAGTTGGGTTGAACAATGTCAAAACCAAAAGACAGAAGATAATTTTGTGGTTCAGGTAGACCTTCTCACTGATTCAGTCCCAGAGGTGAGGATGAGGGATCTCTCTAGCTTCTTGGATTAGGAATAAGGAATCCCATGAGAGAATCAGACTCAAGATAAATCCTTACTCAGGACCCCTACTATGACATTACAATGGATGGATAAAGAAATAGATACTGGAATATTAAGACAAAATAGCAAGAATAGTCAAAGCCACAGTAAGAGAATAGAATTGATATCAAGGTCATGGCTTAGAAAGTCAGACATGAGAAACAACAGAACTAAGAAGAAAGTGATAAATGTCCTGTAATTGGAGCTTAATATCAATATTAATTTTGTGAACTCTTATCCTCTGTCATTGTAGCTACTCTATCTTCCTAAAAGTTTCATCTGAGATACTTTGTAGTAAATCCCTCTTTAAAAATAAAAAGCTGATATTATAGATTGAAGCATACTTTTTTTCATTTTTTTGGGGGGGGAGATCTATGTTTTGGGATTTTTTTGGCAACATGACTTTTATGGAAATGTTTTGCATAACTGTGCCCTCTTAATGGGGTTGTGAGGGAAGGGGAAAGGGAAGAAGGAAAAGAATCTAAAACTCAAAGTTTTAAAAACAAATGTTTAAAAATCATTTTATAAGAAATATTAATAAATGTTTTCTATATACTAAGCCCTAATACCTCTTATTTAAAAAAATGAATTGGCAAAGAAAAAAGAATCCCTCCACAGAAACTTACTATAGGAACAGGGAAGAGAACAATAAAGCAAAAAAAAAAAATAATAATAATAAAATAAACCTTCTGTCCCAAAGGAGTAATGTGAAATGGAACCCTGCCCAGAGAGAATTTATAGAACTCAAAAAAGAATTTAAAAATCAAATGAGAAACATTGAGAAAAAAAAAAACTAAATAAATAAATAAAAAATAAAAACTAACCAATAAAAACAAGATTATGGGAGAAAAAGAAGTTAACTAACTAGAAAAGGAGATATAGAGTTTCAAAGATGGAAATAATTCTTTGAAAATTAGAATCAGTCAAACCAGTTCCAATTGTTCAGTGATGAAGAGAATCATATACACCCAGAGAGAGGCCTGTGGAATCTGGAGTGTGGTTCACAACATAGTATTTTCACTTTTTTTGTTGTTGCTTACTTTCTTGCATTTTATTTTGCTTCTTTTTTACTGGTTTGATTTGATTCTTCTTGTGCAGCACAATAATTGTATAAATATGTATGCATATATTAGATTTAACATATGTTTAACATATATTGGACTACTTGCCATCTAGGGGAGGGCATGGGAGAAGGGAAGGAAAATTGGAACACAAGGTTTTGCAAGGGCTAATGTTAAAGAATTTTCCATGCATATGTTTTGAAAAATAAAAAGCTTTAATTAAAAAAAAAAACAAGAAAATTAGGATCAGGCAAGAGGAAGACAGTGAAGCAAGGAGAGACCAAGAAATAACAAAACAGATTATAAAGAATGAAAAAAAATAGAACAAAATGTGAAACATTTTATAAGAAAAATGACAGATCTGGAAAACAGATCAAGAAGAGAAAATATAAGAATAATTGGATTGCCTTAAAATTGTGACCAAAAAAGAACCTTGATATAATAATGCAGGAAATAATCCAAGAAAATTGTTCTGAAGTGACAGAACATAAGGGGAAAGTAGAAATAGAAAAAAATCCACCAATCACCACCTCAACAAGATTCTTTGTAGAAAACACATAGGAATATTATTGCCAAATTTTGAAACCCCACGATCAAAGAAAATTTTGTCAGAAACAAAAAAAAAAGAATTCAAATACTCTGGAACTACAATGAGAATTGTATAGGATTTACCAGCAGCTATAATAAAAGATGGCAGGTCCTGAAATTATGTCTACTAATAATCAAAAGAAGTAGCTTGCAGCCAAAAATATCATATCCAGCAAAATTATCCATAATATTGAATGAGAAAAAAATGGACATTTAATAAACTTGCAGATTTTCAGGACTTTCTATCAACCACACAGAATTTAACATATAAGAACCAATATCAAAGATCAGTTTCAAGGAATTCACATGAACAATGATTTATGGTTTTTTCCATACATGGGAAATTTATATCATATGTTTTAAGATCCATATCAACAATAGGGTAGCTCAAAATAAAGACTGGCAAAGTTAAGATAAAAATAGTAATCATATTATACAAACGAGGTGCAGAGAAAGAATAAGCACAGAGGCATTAGAGGGGGGAGGAGAGCTCATAGTTCTGAAAATCTTCTCAAATAGGTAATGGATTTAATAGGCAACACTACATATATACTATGAAGGGTATATTTCTATGAAGAAATAAAGGGGGGAAGGATGGGTAAATTGGGAAGCAAAGGGTATGGGAAGAAGACCAGGGAGGGATCTATGGGTGGGGGGGAGTTAAACATTAGCAAGGCAAGTTAAGGAACAGAATTAAGGCCAAGTCAACAGGGACAGGAAAGATGTGTGTGGGTGTATTTACATATGTATTCATAAATATATCTTTTCTTAACTACAGCTTCCTTTGATTTCAAAGAGGTCTGTAGAGACTTGCATGAACTGATACTAAGTGAGATGAGCAGAACCAGGAGATCATTATGCACAGCAACAACAAGACTATAAAATAATCAATTCTGATGGACATGACTCTCTTCAACAATGAGATGTTTCAAACCAGTTCCAATTGTTTAGTGATGAAGAAAGCCATCGACACCCAGGAAGAAACTTATGGGATCTGAGGGTGGACCACAACATAGCATTTTCATGCTTTCTGTTGATGTTTGCTTGCATTTTGTTTTCCTTCTCAGGTTTTTTTTTTCTTGTAAATTTTTCATGTACAGCAAGATAACTGTATAAATATGTATACATAAAAAGAAACTATAGCTTCCTTTGGGGTGGAGTAGGGATGAAAGAGGAAAAATAATAAAGCAAATAAGGTGCATAGCAAAGAGCAAAAGAATAATATATAAGGAAGCAAAGAAAAAAATGGACATTGACGAATATAATTTCACCTACTAATATATAAACTTTCTTGATCTGGTAATTTGTTATATATTTTGAATCCTCCCTGATGTTCTGCTGGGCACATAAAAATATTCCCTTTTTGTTTTATTTTATTTCATTTTGCATTCTTTTTCTATTTTTATTTTTTCTTATTCTATTTGTCTTTTAAATAAGATTTAAAAATTGTTTCATAATAAATATTAAATAAAGAAGTTGATGTGGCTGGGAATCAATAGGAATCAATCTTCTATATCCTAGGCATTAAGCTAAGCTCTGGGCATCAAAAGACAAAAATAGAATGGTTGCCAACTTCATTATTAGGATGGGAATATGTTAAAGAAGTAAAGAATGATTTAGATTTCCCATCCACCCCTCACTACACTTCCACTCTGGATTATAAGTGATAAGGAGCCCAAGAAAACCATAGGAAGTGATGATGGCAAGGTACCAGTAAATGGCACCAGTAGTTGGTCAAATCTTGGACTTGAAGAAATTCTCTTCTACATATCTACATATCCCTCTATTATAAAGTCTTCTCAACTTGCAGAAGATAGTGTCTGAAGTTTTCTTATGCTTTTAATTTTGGAATTTGCTTGGCCTCGCCTATATAAATCCCATTGTACCTTCACTGTCTACCACACTATTCCAGCTTAGTCATTTGCAAATGGATTTCTCTCTCTCTTTCTCTCTCTCAATCTCTCTCTCTCTCTGTCTCTCTCGACAGAGACAGAGACAGAGACAATATTCCCAAAGTTCCTTGGTCTGGGTCAAAATGAGGGGAAGGGTAGGAAAAGCTAAGCAGAGAGAGATTGAAAGCCACTGATGCATTAGTAATACAACAACAAACAGCATCATACTACGAAGGACGGCATGCAAGTAAAAATCAATTTGGAACATTAACTTGCCCTTTCCCCACCCCTAAAACCCCTCTTTCCATTGATCAATTTTCATTAATTCTTATTGATGTGATTCCCATAGGTAGCTAAGAAGACAAGAGAAAGATAATCTCTTGAAGAAGGATTCTCAAAGCAAGACTTTTACAGACTCAAATTCTGGCTATAGGATGCCTCATTATGCCAAAAGATTATGATATGCCCCTGCCCTTTCTCTTGATCTGTAGCAGTTCATTCTGATATCTGCCTTTTCTCTCTACTTCTATAGCTTTCTAACCTGATTGTTCATAATACTGAGTGAAATATATTTTCAGTATGTATCAGAGAATTGGAGGATCATAAACTGAGAAAGGAAGGGACCTTAGAAGTCATCTAATCCAATTCTCTAATTTCCTTGCTAATTAGGAAAGTAGATGAGTTGAATATTTTATATTTACTCCTTAGATAAAGAAAGAGAGAGAAAAAGATTTACATAGATTAACCAATTTGATTCTCCACAACAACCCTGTGTTCTTATTATCTTTGTTGTTTAATCATTTCAATCCTTTTCTACTCTCTATGATTCCATTTGAGGTTTTCTTGGCAAAGATACTAAAGTGGTTTGCCATTTCCTTCCAGCTCATTTTACAGATGAGGAACTGAGGTATAAAGGGTTAAAGTGATTTATTCAAGATTACACAGCTACTAAGTATCCGAGGCCAAAAGATTCTTCCTGATGATGAGGTCAAAATAACAATTTGTAGTTCAAAATAAATATGCAACAAATTCACAATGGTCAATCTCTTTATCAAAAGGTAGGTTTATTTAGAAAAAGAGTTTACAGACAAAATGAAGAGGCAAAATAGGCACCAGGAGTGGCAAATAGGAAATAAATATGGGAGAGCAATAGGGTTACCAAGAAAAGGAGTTTGAATGAATCCATTAAAGGAATATCCCATGACTGGCAAGTTAAATCCATAGAGGAGTTTAGCAGACTCATCAGAGTTAACTAAAGTAATGAGAAAGACTCCGTTAAAGGGTAGATCCTGTGAGGGAGAGAGTACTTCATAGTGGGCTAAGTCCTGGACTTAGCAAAGATCTTCACCATGAGTGGATCTTTTATAGAGGAAATACAACCTTGAGGATTCTGCAGGAGAGAAGGGGAATGTACCAAGGAAGAATTTGATAGATCAGAGGAAGGGATCAAAGAAGAATCTGGTGGAATACACCTGAAAGACCAGCTCCCAGTCCTATCTAATCAAAATCCCAAAGATTGTTTAGAAATTGCCCAGAGGTTTGAGGGACAGACCATGAAGGCTGATAAAGGGTTTCTTTCTCATAATCACTCTATACAAAGAGGTTACACAAAGTTTGGGACTTGGTTATGTCTAATAATAATCAAATGGGCTTCTTCTTATACACACACACACACACACACACACACACACACACACGTGTGTGTTTATCCAAAAAGCAGATTATTCAAGGACTGGTTCATTTTTTTGAAGTAGATATTTATTGGCAAACACTACTTAGAAATCCACCTTGTTCATGTCTGACTAGATGTGTTCCAAGAGTCATTATAGATAAGGAAGTGTGGAACCTGTTAATCTGTGGCTTTGGTTCCAAGTTTAGAAATAATCTAAAAGGGGGTTTACAACTGAAATGAATCAAGGACCTCTCCATCCAAAGCATAACAATAAAAAGTCAAGCATCACCATTTTCCTTATTCCACATAAGCATGTAGGAGTTAATGTCCTGGAGCTGTTCTAAAACTGTGTCTTTTTGTACTAGCAGGCTCTTCTCAATCTGTACCTGTCAGGTAGAGTCAGTATACTTTTTTTCCACATGGATTTTTAAAATACTTGTTTTTGAAGTCTAAAACTGGGAGGGAGAAAGGATAAAAGAAAGAGTAGTTCATAGATCATAGGTTGAGAACCACAAGGAACCTTAAAAATCATTGTGTCTAACCCCCTCATTTTACAGATGAGGAAATAGATTAAGGTACTTGCCCCAGGTCTCACAGATAGTAAGTAGTCTGAGGCAGATCAGGGATTCAAACCTAGGCCTTTGACTCCCAATACAGTGTTTCAGTTCTACCTCCCATCACAACCTTGACAACACAATAAGATTTTGTACTCAACTGAATCTGAAATATTACTGGTGTGGGTACTCCCTCCAACTCTGTAGTTTGCAATCATCCATGTTTATCCATCCATCCATCCCAGGCATCTTTTCTAGATCTTCCCATAAGTTCATCACAGAATGTCCATCCAAAGTGCTGTGAGCCTTTCTCGGTCTCTCTTGACATTAAGAGAATGCCTATGGAGTGTATCTTTTGTTCTTGCCAAGTCATCAGCCAAACATTTTTACATACACATTTCTTTGATGACATCTTTTATTTCTAATTTCCTTGCTAATTTTGGGGTTTATGGGGTATTCAGGGAGGACTAGCAATTTTGGTAGGAGGGCTTGTCCAGTACTTTTAACATCTGTACAACTATCTTTTGTGATATCTTCATCTAGCTCTCACTGTGACTCTAAAAGGTTGTAGCTTGCACAGCAGCACACCCCATAAAACCATCTCAGCCAATGGGATAAACCAGATTGACAGACCTCAAACCTATTGGTGAGTTAGGGGGATATCTACCCCAAGCAGCTGAAGATCTCCCTTAGTGGAACGGGCAGATGGGAACAATTTCCAACAGCCATGAAGACAGCTGAAGTAGGCATTGTGGAGGGCTTAAAACTTCTTCAGGCACTGAATTAACCAAAGACATCCGCTACATCTCAGGCCATTGCTTATAATTCTGACTTTTGTCCTTCCATTGTACTCTGATGCCTCAGGAAGAAAGACTGACTACTTTGTGCAACTCTGTATCACTTAAATCTAATTCATGTGCAAGCCATCACCTTTGATGTTATTGGTCCTCTTCAAAATTGAAAAATGAAAACAATAATTTTGTGTTCTAGGTTGATCATACGTTCCACATAGCCCTTCATTGCTCTTTGGGTGATCTTCAATTTTTATTATTCAGAGATTACAATGTTTATGAGTCACTGCTATACAACTCTAAAAAGCACTGGTATCAAAAAAGATGGTCTTTGATCTTTGGAAAAACTTTAGGATCCTTAAGAGAATTGAACCAGTTTGCTCCATTCTGGTCTAACTTATCACCTATTTGCATTATCAATCCAAGATGTATATAGTGGTAAATGATGCACTTTATACATTATTCTTTCAATTGTATGGTCTAGACAAAAAAGTGCATTCTTACTTTTCTTAGTTTTTCCTATGTGCATCATCAAGCCAATTTCTTGAAAGTAATCTGAGAAGGAACAATTCTCCCAAATTAATACCAGGGAAGCCAAATACTATTTCAGTCTCATTGAAGTCCACATTTGTGTATGATCAGCAGATTGGTAAAGTAGAGGGGGTTAGCAAGAGAACTGAATTTATTCCAAGCTCTCTATTATGTAACTTTCAGCCAAAGATTTAATTACTTAAAGGTTAAGTAATTTACCAATGATCAAACAGCTAGTAAAGTGTCAGAGACAGGATTTAAAACAAGGTTTACTGTTATATTGTATAAAGGTGGCAAATAGATGCAGAATAGTGGGTGAGAATAGAGGGAGAAGATAGAACACCCTAAAATAATATCAGCAAATACAGATAAAAAAACAGCTAAGGAGACTCAGAATTATTGAAATAGAGGAGATTATGTTAATTTTACTTTTGATACTTTTTGCTTTACAAAATCGCTCACCTCTTAAATCAGAAACATTACTTTGGCTCATTACAAAAACAATTCCGCTTTTCCACCTACTGTTTCTTCTTCGCGTCTTTACTGGTTTATTGTCTCCTAATTAACTCAAAGTTTTTGTAACTTATATTTATCTAATCAGTGATTTAGAGCATTTTTATTTGACTATATCTAGCTTTGATTTCTTCCTCCAAAAACTTCCCATTCATATACATTGATTTTATCATTTCGATAATGATTCATAATTTTTATAAATTTAATTCAGGTATCTATATATTTATGAGGTAATTATCTGAGAAAAGTTTGTAAAATTTTCCCCTAATTTTTTGTTTCCCTTCTGATCATGGCTACATTAATTTTATTTGTATAATCCCCTTTTAATTTAATGTAATCAAAATGTTATTTTTACATATCTCTATCTCTTGTTAATTTGTAAATTCTTCTCTTCTCCATAAATCTAATAGGTAATATGTTTCATGTTCTTCTTATTCCCTTATGATATCTCCCTTTGTGTCTAGGTCAAGTATCCATTTTAACCTTATTTTGGTAAATGATAAGATATTGATCTCTACTTAATTGCTGTCAAATTGTTTTCAAGTTTTCCTAATTTTTACCAAAGAGCAAATTTTTATCTCAAAATCTTTACATGTTTCACAGTCATTACAATCATTTACTACTATTTATTATATATTTACTCTATTCCACTAACCTGCTATTCTATTTCTTAGCCAATACTGTATAGTTTTGATAATTACTACCTTATAATATAGTTTAAAATCTGGCACTGTTAGACCTCCTTTCTTTGTATGTTTTTTCCCTTTATTATTTTAGATGAATTTTGTTATTATTTATTTCTTCCTTGATATTTTTTTGGTAATTTAATTGGGATGGTACTGAATAAGTAGATCAACAGGTAGAATTGCTACTTTTGTTATACTGGCTTGGCCTATTATAAACAATTAACATTTCTCCTATTATTTAAACCTAACTTTATTTATATAAAAAGTCTTCTATGATTATATTCATATACTTCATAAGTTTGTCTTAACAGGTATAGTCCCCAGTATTTTATATTACCTATAGTTATTTTAATAAACTATCTCTTTCTGTGCTGATGATTTACATGGGTTTATTTTATATCTTGCAACTTTGCTAAAATTATTGTTTCAACTAGTTTTTAAATCAAATCTCTTCTAAGTGTACCATCATATCATCTGCAAAAAGAGACAGTTTTATTATCTCATTGTCCATTCTGATTCCTTGAATTACTTTTTCTTCTCTTACTGCTATTATAGTAATATTAAATAATATTGTTATTATAGGAATCCTTCTTTCACTTCTATTTTATTGGGAAGATTTATAGTTTATCCCCATTATAAATAAGGTTTGCCAGTGGTTTTAGATAAATGCTTCTTCTTGTTTCAGGGAAGAATTCATTCATACTTATAGTTTTGAGTATTTTAATAGAAATGGGTATTATATTTTCTTTAAAAGCTTTTTTCTGTATCTATTGATATAATAATGATTTTTGTTATTTTTGTTATTGATATAACCAATTGTGTTAATAAATTTTCTTATATTGAATCAGTCCTACATTCCTGGCATAAGTCCCATTTGGTCACAATGTATAATCTTTATGATATGTTGTTGTAGGTCAATTTTTTCCTACATTTCTACTCTTTTCCTCAAGAATATGTGAAAGTCCTTTAGTTCATTAAATAAATACTTTTTCCTTTACAGGATTACACTGTTTTGCTTAGTTGGAAACTCAGTTTCCAACTCTTTGCTCTTTATAATATTCCATTCTGTACCCTGGAGAAGATGCTAAATCTTATATTATCCTGACTGGAATTTCACAATATTTAAACTGTTTCTTTCTACTTGCTTATAATATGTTCTTCTTTACCTGGGACCTTTGAAACTTAATTATAATATTCCTATGAATTTTCATCTTGAGATATCTTTCAGGTGGTGATTGATGGATTTTTTTTGTTTCTATTTTACTTTTCAGGGAAATTTTCCTTAATAATTTCTTGAGGGGCAGCTAGGTGGTGCAGTGGATAGAGCACCAGCCCTGAAGTCAGGAGGACCTGAGTTCAAATCTGGTCTCAGACACGTAACAGCTGTGTGACCCTGGGCAAGTCACTTAACCCCAATTGCCTCAGCAAAAAGCAAAAAAAAAAAATAATAATTTCTTGAAACATAGTATCTAGAGTCTTTTTTTAATCATAATTTTCAAGTAGTCCAATAATTCTTATTTTATATTTCATTGATCTATTTTCCAACTTGTTTTTTATATTCTTTTTTATTTTTTCATTCTTTTGATTTTATCCTATTATTTCTTGATATTCTATTAAGGCATAAGCTTATCTTGCCCAATTCTCATTTTTAAAGAGTTATTTTTAGTTTTAGTTATTTAAGTTTTTGGATCTCTTTTTCTAATTGATTGACTTTCTTTTCATAATTTCCTTACTTTTCTTGCTTTATTTGTTTCTTTCCTCAACCTCTCTTATTTGAAGTTTAAAGTCTTTTTTAAGCACTTCTAAGTTCTCTCTTTGGACATGTGATCATTTTACATCTTTCTTTAATTTTACAAGAAGCTGTTTGGTTGTTCTGAGTTTGAACACTGATCTTTTCTATCACCAAAGTAGCTATCTATATTTGGGTTCTTTCTCTGTTTTTTTAATACATCTTCTAACACCTTATTTCTTAGTTATTAATTTTATATTAAGGAGAACAATGTCTTAGGCTTCAGATTTTTCATGCTATTGTTTTCTGAGCTCTCTATGATAGCCTTTGACCTGCAGGTTTTTCTAATGTTCTATAATTCAAAGCCAAGTGTGGTCACTACTCCTCAGGCTCACACCTTGATTTATAAATGACCCCAAGCATTCTTGTCCATCCCTTGAACCCCGCCAAAACATTGCCCCAAGAAACTTTACTCTTACTCCCTGTGGTCCCTCCAGCAGCTACCAACCTTAGCTCACTTCTCTGCCATGGAACCCAAACCAGGGACTTCTCCCCTGCAAGTGACTACAATCAGCAGGATCCTGCCTCTTGTGACCACCTTTATCGGGCATGTGCTTACTCTTCCTCATCTGCTGTCATAGCCTGAGGTCCCATCTGGTCAGCTTGTCAGACCCTCATCCAGTATCAGCAGAGAGCCCCGCAATTTTCTCTGATCAGCCACCCAACCCCTGAACTTTCCATGGGATTGAAATTTCTCACAGCTAAAGCTGCCCTACACAACTTTCCCCAAAACTTGCTGTTTATTGATTCAGAAGTCTCTTCCTGGAAGCATATGCATTTCACTCAAGCTAGAATACCAGTCTGGGAGGCCAGACTTTCCTAAGATTCTCCCAAATTGTGTTAGGCTGGACAATAGCGTTACCTCAACTTCTAATTATCTCTGCCATTCCAAAATTTACTTTGAAGTATAATTTTAAGTTCTTTATGGAAGAACTCGGAAAAGCCAAGTAGTTTTCTGTCTTATTCTGCAGTGTCTCCACAATTCTCTTTTCTGCTCCACAATGTTCTTTTATAGCACCACTATTATCTGTCATTCCAAGACCTAGAACCATGGAATCATCTGGGAGTTCTTTTCTCTCCCTTATTTCCCATATCCAAACAGATTCCAATTCCTATTGAATCTATGTCCCTAATGTCTCTTACATTCCACTCCTTTCTTTCTCATTATATAGCCAATACCCTAGTCCAGTCTCTCAGCACTTCTCATCTATAGTTAAGTCTTCTAATTTGTTTTTTTTTTCACTTTCAGTCTCCCTTAACCTGTCCTCATGCTTCTGCCAAAATAATGTTCTATTAATGTCACTCCCTCATTTCCAAACCTTTAGTTTATCTTTATTGTCTCTAGGAGAAAAGAAAAACTCCTTAAACTAGTACTCAGGGCCCCCATAATCTGGCTCCAATGTGTCTTTCAAACCTATTTCACTTAACTCCTAGTCCAGTGTCAGGTACATAGTTAATGTTTAATAAATGCTTATTGACTAACTAATTCTTCTATGCATTCTGTGTTCCAAACTGAATTACCAGCTTTTTCCAGAACTGAATTCACAGTCTATGTCTATATTATACATGTCTATATTTACATCTCCAACTCCCCTTTGGAATTTACCCTGTTTGTTCAAGGTTCATTAGATTCTCACCTGCCATGAAGCCTTCCTTGAGCCCCTAGCTAAAGCTCCTAGTTCAATACAATAAACGTTTATTAAGCAGTTATTGTGTGGTTCTAGGAGTTATGCTAAAGCTGGGGATGAGAGGGGGCGTAAAGAAGGAAAGAAGGAAGGAAGGAAGAAAGGAAGGAAAGAAGAAAGGAAGGAAGGAAGGAAGGAAGGAAAGAAGAAAGGAAGGAAGGAAGGAAGGAAGGAAGGAAGGAAGGAAGGAAGGAAGGAAGGAAAAAAGACAGGTTTTGTGGAGTTCAAACCAAGTAAAACTGCAGATGAAAAATGGAGAATGACAAACAAATAAAACTTATTACCTTTTTCAAGTAATATGCTATGCATAGAGAACCCAGGAGAATCAACTAAAATACTAGTTGAAATAAATAACAACTTCAGCAAAATTGGAGGATATAAAATAAATCCACACAAATCATCAGCATTTCTACATATTACAAGCAAAACCCAGTAAGAAGAGACAGAGCATTCTCTTTTTTTAAAAATTTTTTATGCCTTATTCATTTATTAATTGATATTTGTCACATTCCCATATTACATAGCTAGAAAATGATTGATAGTTTTGGGTCCTCAAACTCCATGTCAGAATTTTGCTCAGAGAGCTGTAGGTAGGTGAGTTTTAAATTGTTGTTTTAAAAATGATCCTATTATATCCTCACATAATTTAGGAAAATGCACAAAATACACTGTACCATCACCTATCATTAGTTGCTCATCTTTTTTTTATTTTATTTGCATAACATATGTGTGGGTAATTCTTTTTTTTTTATTGAAGCTTTTTATTTGTATAACATATGTATGGGTAGTTCCCCAACGTTGATCTTTACAAAGCTTTCCATTACAAATTTTACACCCAGTCCCCTCCCCTCCCCTAGATGGCAGGAAGTCCACTACATGCTAATAATGTTGAAATGCTTGAGAAGTTATGCAAGAAAAATCCCATCTACAAGAAAAAAAAAA